>JAANBB010000109.1:0-103405 GCA_014621425.1 Cylindrodendrum hubeiense
AAGAAATACTATATATTAGAATACATTAATTAATATATCAAGTATTTACTTCCTATTATTATTTAATTATATAATATTAGATTCTTTATTTTATATACTTCTTTTACTAGCTTTTTAAATAATATAATTATAATCAAATATCTATAAATATATCTATAATAAGGATTCTAAAATCCTAAAGATATTTTAATTTAATAATAAATTTATAATTCTTTTTACTTTATAACAATCTAGAGTTATTCTAAACTTATAAAATTCTTTTTAATTAAAAGTATAAATCTTAAATAGTCAAGCTATCTTGAATAGAATTTCTATTTTAATAATATAATATATTATTTAATTTAATAGAATTTCTTTAAGATAGTTTTATAATAGGAATACCTCTAGGATATATAGTTAGGTAAGGTAAATAACATTTTCAATATTAAGATTATATTCTTATGAAGATATAAACTGAAGCTTACCCCACTTCCCTTAATAAGAGTGGGATAGCTATAATAAAGAGATATATATGTAATATCAGTGATATATTATGGAAATATAGTAGTTGTGCTATATAATAAGTTTAAATATATTTAATATAAGATATTATACTTTTATAGAATATCTAAATATTACTCTTTAATAATATTTTCCGTAATATATATATAAAGAGCTTATAATCCCTTTTATAATAATATTAAATTAAATTAATGTTTAAAGATTCTTCAATTTAATAATATTTTTAATATATCTAGAAAAAAGATATTATAAAGTCTAATATTTCTAAAGGAATATTGAAATCTATATAAAATATAATAGAAATATTATTAAATAATTGATTTTCTCTATTTCTTTTTTAACCTCTATAATATTATATATTTATATAAGTGTTATAGGAATACCTCTAGGGTAAATAGTCAGGTAAGGTAAAATAACAGTTTAAATATCAAGGTAGTATTCTTATTAGGATATAAGTTAAAGCTTGCCCTGCTTCCCTTAATAGAAGTGAGATCACTATATTAAAGAGATGTGTATGTGATGTTAGTGATATACTATAGAAATATAATAGCTGTGCTATATAATAATAAGATATTAATATTATTTCTAGAGTTTATATAATTATATATATAAGTTGTATTTTATTCTATTTAATTCTCAAGAATTAGATACTTTAATTAAGAATAAGAATAATATCTTTATATACTTAGATTATCTATAAGAAAGATAAAGAGATTCCTCGTTATTTTACCTTTTTATTTATGTTAATATATATTTAAATAGTTGGATTTTCCATTTTATATCTATTATAATAATATATATATATTTATTATAAAATCCCTTTTAGAATGTTTCTTTAATTATATTAAATGGAGATTATTTTATCTTAATCTTTCTTGGATCTTATTGAAATATAAACCCTTTATTAATTATATTTATTTCTATATTTAAATTAAGTTTTTACTATTTCTATAGATTATTATCTCTATATTATAATAATAATTAATATTATTAATTTAACTTTAATAATAATAATAAAGATTAATATTAAACTTTCTCTATTAGCTTTTTAAGCTTTATTTATTATTTAGTTTTTTAAGTTTTTAATATTATTTTAAGATATTAATAAGAATTCTTAATAAAATATTTTATAATATCATACCTTTTAGAATTATTAATTTATTAATTTCTTATTAGTTTTATTTCTCTTATAGTTATAATTATATATAGAAAATATAGAAAAGCTTTTTTAGTATCTTTCTATATTTTAATAGAAGACCTTTTATTTATAGGAGAATGTTTTTATTCTTTATTCTTCATTATTAAATATTTATAATAAATAGTTAAAATAATTATATTATTCTTAATGTCTAGAATTTGATTATATATTATAATAATAATCTAAATAATAGGTTATAATCTAGAAAAAAAGAAATTTAAATTATTTTCTTTTATTATATAAAATTCTTTATATATAAATTATAATAAATATAAAATTCCTATAAATATTGAACTTTATTTTAATTGATATCCTATAGTTTAATAGTTAAATTANATTAATAATTAAAGATATTAAATAATAATATTATTAAGTTTTCTTAATATATATATAATCTATTAAATTATAAATTATATAAAATACTTTTTTATAATATATAAATATAATAACTTAAATATAATAATAATAATATAAATAAATAGATAATAATACATATAATAATAATTTCCTAAAGCCCAGTATAATAATACTACCATGACCAAACAGACCCGGACCCGGAAGCCCTGACTCCCAGCCCCACACACCGAGGGCAATATAAATCCACATCGGCCCGACCACAGCGAAACTGGCCCTGAGAACAGGGCCAAAAACACCAAACCTTAGATCAGCTTGTTATTGAGCACTGTAACAAGAGACGAAGACGACGAGCGCACGATGCGCAAACGCTGAGCGAGAGTAGAGTGAAGCTTTTCCCCGGGTAACCCGTTTTCCCCTTATATAGACAAGTATAGAGGTACTATAGGCTTAGTTAAATAAGTAGGTTAGAGTATGCTAAATAAATAAATAAATATAAGATAATTTACAATCTAACTATAATTAATTAAAAGTTATAGATATATGTTTTTCTACTAGTCCTAACCACCTATTTATAACACAGGCCGTGACAAAAAAAAGCAAGATAAGTTAAATTAATATTATAGAAGCTATTATTTAATTAATACCAGTTTATAGTAATGAGGTATTTATCCCGGATACTATTTGCACTACTGGTGGTGTGCGAGCTATGTGATGATATTTGCACTATCGATAGTGTCTGTATTACTTACCACTGCAAAGTAAATTATACACGTTAAGGCTCAATAGCCGATATCATCTCAATACTGAATCTTGTACTCGACAAGACAATAGTATAATAGCAATAGGTTGCTAACAGCTATATGATAAAACTTGAACAGCGTAGTCCCGCGCTTGCTATTCCGCACCGAATCAGTAATGCCCAAACCACTCCAATTGCTTTCAGCTGAGGACGGTAATGCCACGGGCCATTTCTTGCAGCTGAACTTATTCATTTATCACCCAGGCAACTCAATGACTTAGAGGTCGGATGGCTGGGGTGGCTCGGTTTGCTGATGCGAATACTGTAGTATATTCAGTCAAAATGGGAGTTCCTCGGTTTGTCGATGTACTTTCCCTGCTAGACGCGCGAAAGACTTTACCCATAATAAAGAACACTGCCTAGCATAAATAAAGGGGCAAGAAATACCGTAAAATGGCAAAGACACACGCAGATAATACTAGAAAGCCGGGGATGGGGCTGGATTCCACAGTTACATCTTCATTTCTTATCACATTTCCAGGTTGCAGGATGTTGGGGCTTGACTGTTCTATTCTGGAGGCCATATCAAGTTCCACCAGATATAATCAAACAACATAAAGCTCAACCTATGAGGTGGATTTGATCTCTCTCATCTAGCTATTGTAATTTCCAAAACCAACGGCTTCTGTCATTGATCCCCATCACTCCATACGTCATTTGTATTTTTTGAGGCGACATTTTATCTTATCGAATGCCATTATGGTAACTGGAAGATTCTGCTTTATTCTTTGAGAAAGCGAGGGAGAAAATATCCAAAAGTAATATTTCATAACGTATAGAAATTGTGCGACGAAAGCTCCTGATATGGTTACTCTTCTAGCAAACTCTGGACCCGTTGTAAGCATATTGAATTGTAATGACTGAATTATAGCAATCCCATAGGGGAATTTGCAGCTCTACGACCAAGACGTGAGAGAATGTCGCATTCTTAGGTTATCAACACCATCTCGCAATGCCGGCTATAGCAAAGGGGATGATCGCTTCGCTACTGCGTAGTTTAAGAATAGCCTATACTGCTTCTGACACCCTGAATTATATCAGAGCCCGACTTGTTCATTCTGACGACGGCCGGATCAGGCCTAAGATGACTCGATGCGTAGTAATATAGTGCGACAAGAACGATGCGAGGGGATGGCCGTTACTGGATGAGATCAGCTCAGCTTGGCAAACGTCATCCGAGAATGACAGTTGTGGGATATGAGCATCATGTTCCTCTTCTCCGCTATTGCCACTTGAGCTAGATCTCAAATCATCGGGAGATCAACAGGCACTCTCATCATGAATATGATAATAGATTTAACCATTTGAGCTTCTAAGTAAATAAGTCTACTTATGTAAAATATTAAAATCTAGTAATAAGTCCGTTAAATAATAATCAGCTTCACAGAAGGTTAGTATATTTAGCAGTCACCATAGTATAATTGACTCACTTCAATAAGCTTTTCAGTTAACTCCAGACAGTCACGGTTGATATCATCCATTGAACCTAGCGAGCAAGATCGCCACAGGCCTCCGAAACCCATGTCATCCAAAGTCTCTGTTAATGATGTCATTGAACCGACGGCCCGTGAGAGTTGAGGGTTGGAGGACAGTGTACGGAGAAGGATATGCGCAGCTCCTAGAGTAGTTGAATTCTGGCCGTGCAGCAGAATATCGTCTAGCAGAGATCGGATAGCAGCACATCTATTATTTCTTTTAGTGTGACTGTCTTGGGTGAGTGTCGGGGTCATAACTTACAGGTGAACAGCAACAGAAGGTCGCTGAGTTGCCAGTTCATTCAGCCACTGCAAGCTGCGTGTCTGCACAGTGTCCTCCAAGTATTGGAAGTCCACAAGCTCAATAGCAGTCATCAGCAGCAAGTTTTTGTCCTGAATTGCCCCAATCTCCGGCAGCTCTCGAGACCTCAGTACGGTGTTGACTTCACCCGGATTGATACCGGCGGACCAGAGGCTATCCCTGAGCTCATCAGGGCCCACGGCTCGTGCATGCAGAAGTGCCAAGTACGCCGAGCCCTCTGGGACATCCCTGATGCTCGTCGTAGGGTCAGAGCTAGATGTTGTCATCTCGAGGAACGACGACAAAACTCGCATTGCCGTTTGTCTTGTCACAGTGTCCGTAAGACCGCGAGCTAAACACGCACAGACAGCAAACTCGAAGGTATCATGGGTGAAGTGGATGCCATATACGTCCTCTAATGGCAATGCTGCCTCGTCAAGTGGAATACGTCCTTGAAGAAGTAACGGTACCATTTTCGTGCCCCTGAAGTCCTCCCCAGTGCTGATATTTGCCAAAACTGCCTCAAGGAACAGAGCAGCACAGTTGAAAAGGTTCGCTGGTACTAGTCGTACCAGTGACATGGCGAGCCAGAACAGTTGCAAGCCGTATCGAGAGGCGGATGGCAGCTTTGCCATCATTTTGGAAAGCGAGGTAACAATCGAAACCAGCATTTCGCTGTTGTGGTCCTCGCCAAACCGACCCACGCTGTTCCGCAAGGCTACAAGCACTTGGTAGAGGAGGTCATCATCTACCTCCTCCCGAGCAAGGCATCCCATGACTGTGAATGCTCGTGGTTGGATGGCAGGGTTGTTTTGGAACGCTGTGCTAGCTACGAGGCTCATCCATCGAGATCGCCAAGCATTCGACAGGTCCACTGTTGGGGCTGCCACGGAACAAATTTCGAATAAAGCAGACGCGAGATTCTCTGTGGCCGACAACGCTGGACCAGCTTCCTGTGAAGTGGACACGGATGCGCCATCGCGGACGAAGGCAGGAGGTGCGGAGAATATATCACTTCGCGGATCGCAAAGGAAATCCAAGCTTGCTCTGAGTTTGCTGGATTTTGCATCGTCCAGGTCAAATGAAGTGCAAATAGCATGAACTGAATTCACCAGCAACCGGTAAACAAGTAATCGCACATCCTGGCTACCGGTGTTGGCTAACATCGTCACGACGTGGAATATCTCTGGCAAGAATAGCTGAGACTGTACCCCGTTGTCGAACGACAATGATAGACAAAACTGAAGAAGGATGCAAATCTCAGTCCAGACTGCGTTATCTGGCAGATACTTGGTTGGCCTCAGAGACGAACGGTTTAGAGCTTTGCGAAGCCGTGAGAGGATCTTCCCTCGCAATGTCACTGTACCAATGCCAACCACGATGGATGAGATGACCTCGAGGGGTTCCTCATGAGCACCATAGTTCATCGCTGTCTTCAGAAGCTCGTCCAAGAAAATTTCGAGCAGGATTTCGTCTTGGACAATCTTCGGCCACACAGATTGCTCAAGGGAATATATGAGAGCGTGATCTTGAACCGTAATATCAATCAGTTTTCGGAACAGAGCAGCAACCTTTTCTCTTCCCTTCTCGCCGTCCAGTTCGTTGGCCAGAATATTTGTCCGTAGGCCAGGGAGCCAGGGAGCCATGTATGCCAGGCTTAATGGTTTCTGTTCGTCAGGGAAACTTTCCCAGCCGACGAAGAATTCGGTTAAGAAATCGGAAGTGAGCTGGGGTTCTGCTTGGGCCAGCTCCTTACTCATATTGACAATGAATCGCATTGGGTCCAAAGGAACAGACACATCTAATAAACTCTGGTGAGTTTTCAAGTGAAATAATGAGACAGGAGAACACATACCTTTGGTACATACCAGCCTCGAGGCAGAGCTGAACTTGAAGGCCTTGCAAAGGGCTCCAAGTAAATTGTATGAGGAAAGTCTTAAAACGTGATCAGGGCTGGACAAATTTGCCAGTGCCAGGTTGAGTAGTGTGCCTGGCACGTCCTGGGGCCGTATGAGCCTCTCAATGGACTTTTGGGTCCTGCTATCCTTTCCATGTTTCGCCTTGGCCCCTCTGATGGTTTGAAGGACGTCCGACTTCTTAGGGCTCGTGAAGTACATGACAATCTTTCCATTATCTGCTCTCAAACCAAATGCTGAATCATCCTCAGTTTGAATAGATGTCGGTGCCTCGTCGACCTCGCCGAGGCGGAAGATGTCGTTTACAGTTGTACCTAAGCGAAAGCCGGCAAATATTTCTTGCTTCTTGGTTGTTGTGACCTGGACGAACTGGCTGCCGACCTTGATGATGACTTCGATTTTGCCCTTAGATTTGGATAATCGCGTGATTGGTTGAAATACATATCTTGTGTCTGTGACAACACTGATTGTTTCCTTTGGGAGGTGAAGTTGGCTGAGGTGGAAGTGGGCCTGTAAATCCTGGAGGCTGCCTATTAAGTGGTACTCCACGTTTTTCGGATTGAAGACACCATCCTCATTCTTTGTGCATACTCGTAGAAGCCGTCGGAAACATCGCCTAGTACATGAGTTAGTAGTCGGTCGCGGAGGGGTTAAAAGATGGCAACGAACTTGAAAGCGCTATTCATGTTGTAGACGTAGATTCTAGTTAGGTTGCATGAAAGTTCGGAAGGGGTGAGAAGCTCTAGCTTTTTGAAGAGGTCATCTTGAGGCTCATTCCTTCCATTGTAGCAGGTGGCATCTATGAGAAGCCCAAATGGCCGATGCCATAGTCTACTCGCGATCTGGCTGAATGTTAGTAAGAGGTCCGGGTAGTTTTGAGGTTGGGTTCTTTGTGCAATTGGAGCAAAACAAGTAAAAGGCGGGCGAAAACAAGGTCTGATGGATAAAACGAAAGAATTAAGGAAAGAGAAAAATTGATTTCACTGACTTTGAGATAGCAATAGATGAGGGTATCGTAGTCAATGCTTTCTGTCTCGATGTGGCGAAGAATGATGCAGATTATTGACAGGCCGTCCTGAAGCATGTGTTAGCTTGCAAGGATGCAACGCAATGTTGGAGTTTCATACCTTGCTTTCGCCTCCGTCATATACTGCTCGAGCTGTCAAAAAAGACTCTGTACTTCGAAATGCGTTACGAAGCATGAAATTTTGAAATCGGGAATATAGAGGTGGGCTGTTGGCTGAAACCTGGGGCCGGTTCCATGAAACAGCAAGTGGCGGAGGTCCTAGGTTGGCGATAAGATTCCGAAGTGGCTCTAAAACTGGCGAGCGAACTCTAGCAACGTCTCCTGACGATCTCATGTATTCTTTTCTCTCCCGTGAAACCAGAGTTTGGCGTACGTGATCCCAATGGTCGTACAAAAACCGATGAAGTGCAACACAAGACCCGAAATCAAACGATTCCGTGGACTTTTGAAGTTCCAATTGGTTGGGGGCCACCTGGGACTTGTAAGTAATTGTGTATTGATATAAGATCCAGTACTGACCGAAATCTCGCGAAGGAAAGTTGTGACGTGGTAGATGTTTTGAGTCAGAAAGTCGTTTAGCGGAAACATGTACGGCTCTTTCGCGCCAAAGAGCACGTTGTTGGCAAGATTTTGAATAACCTTTGCGATGAGAAGAAGGCCGCGGCGCATTTCCTTGGAGGGAGCAGTTGACACAAGACCTTCGACTTCGGGAGCTACAATGGCCGGGCAGAAGAAGCGAAGAAATATGAAAGCCCCTACAGCGGTGTATTTTGCATCTGGGAATCTAGCCACTACAGCGTTGGAAATCTAATGGGATCATGAATAGTTGTTCTCAACCCAAGTTTAATAGGACTTACAATGTTGCAAATTTTTCGAAATGCTGGTGGCATGCTTGATGACGACGCGCAGATATCATCGATAAATACCTTGGCAACGATTCGCAGCTGTAGAGCATTCTTTTGAAGTTCCTCTGCCGTAGAGACCCTCGCTGGGTCGAGCTCTAAGTCTAGGTCCTTGGAAGTTAACATGAGCCGTTCCAATACCTTCTGCAAGGTTGCTCTTAGATAGGAGGATCCTTTCCACTTGGCATATACAGAAAGAGTCTTGGTTGCGACGCAGCTCCTGCGCAACAGTTCCGCCTCATTTTCTACAATGTAGTCAGTAAGGCGAGCAAGTATTGGGGAATGAACTCAGAAAGACCACACATACCAGTGTCCTCTATCTCCTGCTTAACCAAGGCCTCCAGGAGCTCGAAGATAAGCCCTCGTTGCTCAAAAACGGTGAGGAGACATATGGTAAGCTCATCCACATCGGTGCTCGGGCAAGCCACGCTCATTGACATTGCGAGTGAAAGATCACTTGTTAGCAGCTTTATTATGTTGTCAGAAATGTGAAATCTCAAAAGAGAGCGGTAGTGTACGAACCTCTAGTAATTCCTCGTACTTCTCGCTGACAGCGGAATCTGTCAGGTTGCTGAACTCAGTGCCTTGGATCAAGATATTGTACAGAACTTTGACGAATGCCGTGCGAATCTCGACATTGTCATGATAGCCGATATTTAAAGAATGCTTTAGACCAACGTCGATATTGGCACTAAGGAGATTCGAGAGAATAGTGATGGCTAGGTCTGAATTGGAGATCGTTTCATCTCGAATGGTCACCCCAAGAGAAGGGTCGGACCGACTGGAGTCGGAGGGCTCGTGGTTGAGGAGAGAAAGAAAGCGATTGAAGTATGTATGGAACATTTGCGACTTCATTTCACTCATTCCAGCATCAGTGTGGCTGTCGGACGGCTGCAGCGGTAGGCGAAAAGTGAGATCGGCCAGCGATTTGAGGCAGGCTTTGTCTAAGTCTTTCTGAACCCGACTCATATCGTCCTGTCGGGCGCCCAGTCCATTTTGATCTGGTCGCGGGGAACGAGGCCGTGCTATCCAACCGAAGATATACTCGAGGAGTTGATTTCTGATACGTACGTCGTCTCGCAAATTCAAATGCTCTTTCCTTTTAACCACGACCTCACACAAGTGACAGACCCGAATCTTCACTCGTAAGGTATTGGGGGTGTCCGATACTCCATCCAAGAATTTGGCAAAGTTCAGTGTTAGGGCACCGAGGTGGACCGAGGATGCTGCGCCAAGGTCTGACGGGCTCTCTAGCCGTTCCACTAATGCTTTCAGCAACGACGCAGCCTGTTCCGCAAACACGACTTCGCTCTCTTGGCCTTTGTCGACTGGGGCGAGAGCGCCGGTGAAGAGAACCTCAAGCTCGGACTCTAAGGCCTTAAACAGAGGGTGATAGAGCGCGGGAGAAACCTCACTCGAAAGGACATCTCGCATTGCCTCACGCACCCTCACATTGGCACAAGCCAAGAGCTGGATACTCAGCCTCAGGTATCGTGTTAAAAGAGGCTCTTCGTAGTGCTCAGAAGAGATTCGGTCGATCCATCTCAATCCGCCGAGAGCTGGCTCCTCCAAGATGATGGCTTGATCAGCGGTGCAGATGCCGCCCAACGACGCCAGGAACCCGGAGTAGTTCCTCCACTCGGAAACCAGCTTTTCATCGACTGCGTCAATTGTTGAGGTAGATACATCCTTAGCAAGATGGATCCACCTATCAAACGCAGTCTCCCAAGCATTCAAGATCCCAGTTGTCGGAAATTGCATCCGGCGCAGAAGACCTCGAACTCGTTTCTGAAAGGCCACTAGCCCGGTGAACCTAAAAGCACGGGAGGCAATTTCTTGAAAAACCTCACCGTTCCGGAGGACAGAGGCAGAAGACTTGGCCGACTCAGCATGTTTATCCACGATGGAGCATTCCTGAAAAAAAAGGCCGATGCACGAGGTGACGAGTTGACAAGTGTCAATGTTGGCGGAGCATAGTGAGATAAGAAGAGTGGTTTCAAGCTTCGACGACGCGCTCACAACATCTGGCGTCTCTTCTGGTATTTCTGCTAGCTCCTGCACATATTTAGAAGCATTCATAATATAGGGACGTGATCTGACATACTGGCATGTGCTTCAGCAACAAAAGTCTTGCTTTGAGGTATTCTTGAAGGGCGACTAGGCCTTGGTCATCCTTTTGCAACGCGATACGCTCGCATAATCCAAGCAAGACTTTCGAACTAGCAGCGTGTTAGTGGAAGACATATTATCTAGTTTAGAGACTTACCTTCTACTCCAGAGCTCCCCCCGAAGTTCTTGTGTCCCAAATTGATGGCTGAAGTCGAATTTTCGATAAGCTTCTAGATGGCCGGTCAAGAGTCTATCTGCGACACCAGTAGCAAGTCGTCGGACCGAAGGTTCGGCAGATAATACGCAAAGGAGGAAGGATTTGAAGAAGCCGGTGCTCGGATTATCACCTGAAAGGTCGTCGAGCAAACGTGCTGGGGAGGCATCTAGAAACTGGAGGATGCTGCAGACCATTTCTATCCCATCAACGCCTCCTTGGGTCGGTATACCGGTTGATTTAGAATTCTCGATCTAGAATCTATTGTCACAATCGTAGTTCTGCACTATGGAGATTGAGTCTTACCTCTAGTTGGGAACGCATGAATGGCACCGCAGTATCAAACAACTCATGATATCTCAGGGCGTATGGCTGCTGCGCAAAGTATGAGCAGCCTTGGACAACGGCTAGTTTGAAGCTGTTGGGAGCACTGGGTGAGATGCAAGTCTCAACGAGGGCATTGACACCATCAAGGTTGAGGTGAGCTAAGCTAACGAATGCAGCAGTCATCATGTCTTGCTCAAAAAGAGTCGGCTCGGACGAAGAAACACGGCGGAACACTGAATCCCGAACCTCGTCTTGGACATCTAGAGCGTAGCTGACAAGAGCTGAGTCGCTTTCAGCATCAAAATGGCGGGCAGCACGAAGCAGAGACACCAGGCAATGGCCGGCCTGCTCATTTCGATTCCTCAATGCCTTCCTTAGTCCGTCGAGGAAAGAGACTTTCTTAACCATGCTACTGCTTTTGGCCTCTCGCATGTTGCTGGCAACTTCAAAGACATCCGGAAGTAGGAATAACAGAGTGGTCTGTAGTGGGTAGAGGAGAGCTTTTCGCCTGCCATTGTCTGTCGCGGCCTGGGTCATATCAAACAAAGTGTCGGCACCACCATCGAGCCGTTTGTGAAGGAGATGAAGCTGAACAAACTCGCGGGGGAAGCGATCAAGCCACCTGGTGATGAGCAAGGGGGTAACTACAGCGATGGTGTTCTGATATGGTTTTCGGAAGTGGAGGAAGCTGGAGCAAATCTCCTGGATGACCTGGCCAAGCTTGGGGCCATCAACCCAGAAGAATGATAGTAGCCTGAGGACAACAAGGGCAGCCTTTTCAGCATCTTGGAAGGATCCCGAAGCTGTGGGGCCTGACTGGGCGACAGTGGTTGTGCGGATGTTGTATACGACATTCCTGAAGTAGTCGAAAGCGACGGCCCAGCTCGACGCGGTGACGTATTCGATCACGGTCTTGACATATGCGTCCATCTCTGCAAGATGAGCTCCAAGCGGGTCATCTTCCACGCAGTCGTCATCTCCAGTCGTAGCGGAGGAGTCGTCCGAGCGAGGAATAGCGACATTGCGCGTCGACACTTGGTCGAGAAGGGTCTGGGCGGGGAGGATGTAGCTGTCGGGAATTGGCTCGAGGAGATGCTTGAGCGCGTCGAACAAGCGGCTGACGAGAACCTCGTCAAGAGGAGGCGGGGTAGGAGCAGAATCGGTGTCGCTATCGTGGGAAAGTGAAGCCCAGTGGGCAGAGCAACAGTCGGCAATGATGGCGAGGATATAGAGCTCTGAGTGGAGGACATGGGTGGGATGGGAGGCCACGGCAGTGTATGGACGCGCGAGATCTTCGAGTAAGGATAGAAGGGAGTCGAGGACGCTGGATATGGCTGTGTTGCCGAGCTCGACCAGCGTGGCCCTTGTGACGTGAAGGATATCGTCTTGTTGCAGGCTCTGGCCGCTGGTGCCCGCTCGATGGGGAAGCTGGTTCGCAAGTCAGTTCAGCGCGTCCATCATCGGTCGAGTATGGAGCTTACTCTGGTGGCGAGCCTGTCGACAAGACAGCCGACCAGGCCTGCGTCTCCATTCATAACTGCGGCAGCATTGAGCGACGTTGGTAGAATTCGAATTGGTCAAGTATCCAAGGCTGTGCTGGCTGTGAACTAGGGTCGTGGCGGTTGTGGCGGTCGTGATGGTGGTGCTTGGGTGCTGGTACTGGCGCCGGTGGCCTCGTCGTGACCAAACCCCGCGAGCATTCCCCACTGCGCTGCGTGGCGGCCATTTTACAGGCAGGTAATTACCCTAAGGGAGGTAGCTACTCCGTTATTAGGTGAATGTACCCACCCTTGTTATTTGGGTGGGTGGGTACCTAGTACTAAGGAGCTCAGGGACGCTGGATAACTGGAGCACGTCGGAGTTCAATTCCATTCTTGTCCAAGGAGCAAGGGAAGGAGATGAGTAAGGCACAGCAATTAAGGAGGCAGGGCACCTGAGATTGAGGTCAACGCGAAAAGTTAATAAATTAAAAAAACCCTGCCCCACAGACTCTAAAGCTCCAGAGGCTTACAGAGGCAGTATCAACTTGCCAAGTAGGCACCTACTTAGGTACCTAGTCTTCCACGAAAACAGGGGCCTAAGACAATGCCAAGTACTCAGCTCAGGCTGATCGGCCTGCTCACCCACTAGATCACGCTCTGTTCAGGTTAAAGTAGCAACAGCTCAGGCTCCACGCCCGAAACGAATTGTGACGGGAAGAGTTGTCGGGGGTGCTTATTGAGGTAGGTCTGTCTAAGGTACATAATAGGTAGGGAAGGTATTTCACAAATCTAGAGAGTGCCTAACCACAACATCGCCCTGCCTGAGTTTTGTTGGCAGTGTTTCTTTAGATCGCTATCCTACACTTCCGAGTTTCATATTTCATCTGCGATCTCTTCCTCCTCGGTAATGATTCCCGGAATCCCTGTTCCTATTGTAGGAATGCCCGCCAGGTCCCTGATACTGTCCAGATGGGCCATGCGGCGGTGGAGGCTGACCCCGACCCCACGAGTTGTTGTTGTTGTAGCCTTGCTGGCCCCCATGTTGACCATCCTGCGGCCGACCGTTGTAGTAGTGTGCAGGAGGAGGAGGTGGCGGCAGCCCGATGCCAAAGCCAGCAGCCCCAGGAGGTGGGGGCCCTGTACCGGGAGCATGGGAAGGGCGGTAGCCATCCTGTCGACCATAGCCGTTTTGCGGCCGTCCAAACTGATTTCCACGCCCGCCACCTGGTCCGTAGTGAATGCCCTGGCCTCCTCGACCAAGAGGCGCACCCCCGTAGCTTCGACCACCTCGATTGGATTTACCCCTGAGGACTTCAATGTCACTGTGTGTGAGGGCTGGTCGCGGCAGTTGTACCCCTCGCAGAAGCATAGACTTATGGGTATGTGAGGTCTGGGGGATCTCGTAGTTCACGCTTGGTTATGTTAGCCAAATGCCGGATAAAGCTGGGGGGGAGGATAGGTTGAAGAAACTTACACAAGAGATCGATCGTACTCAAGGTCTGGCAGGGCTCGTCGCTCCAGGGGATACTTCAGTGCCCCGTGCGGAACGTAGCCATCTTGCTTCTCGACTTTGCCGGACAACCCGTCACTATTCTTGGGGTTTAATTTGAACTTGGGTTCTCCTTGCCGCTTAGAATAAAACTTGGTTGAGATATCATCATATAAGCTCTCATGGCCGTCGGAGAGGATGAGGACGACATTGCCTAGCTCGTTGCGAGCAGTATCCTCTGGGCTCAGGAGCGGATATTTGCTCTGCACTGCCTTGAGCAGTCGCGGCATGTCGATGAAAGGAAGCAACGCCACACCTTGCCAGGCGAACTTCTTTCCGTTCAGATCGACCTCGAAATCTTCGGGGTAGAAATCGATGATCTCACTGTCCTCGTTCAACATTAGATCGTGAAAAACCTCCGGCAATGCATGACGAGAGGCTGCAGGCAGTACACTCATCAGTTGTTCAAATGGCTTGGATGTCTGGCCCTTCTCGAAACCGATCTGCATCTTAGAGAGATCCTTGAAGTCGGCGGCAAACGGCGCATAATGGTAGGGGTAGTACCATTCCCATGAAGGACACCCCTGGAAGTAGTAGAGGAGGACCCAAGCCAAACCTTCCACGTACGCCCGGGCAACTGAGTTGCGGAATTCAATGTCCTTTGGGTCCTTGTGGAATTTCTTCTCATAATAACGGTCCGCATAACCATCTTCCCAGAGTCGAACTTCATCAGTCGGGCCTTCTTCAGTCGGCGCCATTGGGGTAGCGGTCCCTGTAGAGTTGGTGGCAGTCGTGTTGCCATTCTCGTCCATGCCGGATGCCTTTCGTTTCCCAAGAGCCGAAGGAGGTGTCTGAGCATCATCGACCTTGGGGGTATCCGAAAGTGACTTTTGGGCTTGAAGTTGGGCCTTAAGCACACTAGCGGCGCTCTTGTTCGCCACGTTCGTGTCCGCAGCGGTGCTGCGGTTGACAACCATGTCGTGTGTTAGAGACGCAATTGGGTAGAGCGGCAGCCCAAGCGAAGGGTTCTCGTGGCCGTTCTTTCGCGGCGTGGGCGCACCACCCTGGCGCCCGCCTCTGCCGTTATTCTCCTGGAGTTTCCGTCGTTTAAAGTTGGCTTCACGACGATCTTCCTGCTCCTTCCTTCGCTTGAAGATAGCATCCTCTTGCTTTGCGAGGCCATCAAGGATACATTGCGCTCTTTCCAAGTCAATATGCCCATCCTTGGTCACATACCCACCCATGGTTGGCAGGTTGTCTTTCCAGATAGTTGTGAGGGTGTCAATTCCGTGGTCGCGAATCTCCAGAGCCGGGAGATGAGGTAAGAAGTCGTTGCCCACAAAACAGCACATAAAAATCCAGTCGTCGATGACCCGTTCGAGGTCAAACCGGAACGGTAAGTTAGGAACAGCTAGTTCAGCAGCAAGGTACTCTCGTAAAACAGCAACATGAAGCCAAATAAACGGCTTAAGGGCAACGGCGTTATCTTTCTCGTCGAACTCGCCCTCCTTTGCCTTCGCTTCACCGCGACAATTGCGAGCTTCGTGTCCTTTCTGTCCACACAGCTTGCAGACGCGGGCCTTACTGTCTTGAAAGAACACATCCTCGCGTAGAACCCGGAAATGAGGTTCATGAGTAGCTAATCCTAACATGATAAGATCGGCGTCAAGACCGTAGATTACATGGCGCGTGTTTGGATCGTGGTCCGGGGATGCGCGCTGGGATCGAACGAAGTCCATGATCTTGTGCTCTCCTTCTCCTGGGACAGTGGCATCAGATATGATTACTTTGAGCTTAGCCCAGCCAGGATCGGTGTTTAATTTGTATTGGCACCAGTATCGCAGGCTCAAGGCGAGGGTGTCCATGAAGGGGGTTCCAGGCGTAATGGAATTGGAGTCGAACGCCTTCTTGGTGACGCTTTCCATGCTCTCAACGGGCAACGAACCCCCGTTTTGCTGCTTCATCAACTTGATAAGTTCTTGCTTGTCCGCCTCCTTCTCTTGCGCTTCTTGGGCGGATCGGAATCGTCTGGATCTTTGCTGGTTCATCTTGGCTCGAGGGGCAACGCCATCTGTGATGTGATAATTAGCAGCTGCACAATGCACGGTGGGTGATAACATCATAGGGGGCGACTAAGCGCAAGGAAGGTTGTTCACATACCGACGGCGATCATGAGGATCTTTCGCGGCCGCACCATGTTGACGACGCGATCGGTATACCTGAAGACCTCCAGCATCATCTCTTCCTCATCTGTGGGGGCTGGTCTGTCTTCAGGGTGGGAGCAGGGATGAACAATGCCGTTCATATCAAGATAAAGGTTATCGAGTTCTTCGCCATTTGGATTCGGTCCAGTGGTATCGACGGGAATAGTCGAGCCGTCTTCCATGGTGATGGGTTGATCCTCAATCACAGGGGAGATGATTTTTGGGTATTTGTTGGAAAGCCATCGGAACGCCGCTGGGATACCCATTTTGATGGGATCGTTAGGGTTACTTGGCCGAGCGCGGGTTGGGGTGCTTGCGCAAACAAAGTCGTCAGCCCAGAGGGAGACCAGGCAGGCAGAATAGCCTGTGAGGACGATGTGAAGGTAGTGTTCACAACGGAACGCGTCGCATGGGTCTTGCAGAAACGGTGGTGATGCAAAAGAAGCTTTGCGCAGGTCGGAGCGAAAATGGCCTCGAGAAGGTTGATGTAGAGATGAGGTCGGTTGCTTGTCGCAGAGGTTTCTTTCAAGAACAAGGCTGGCGGCGAGCTTGGCTTTTCTGCGCCAAAGCTACGCTTGCAGGGACCTGGTCCTCCTGTGGCGCGGCAGTGGGGCTGATGTGGAAGTCCCGGCCTCGGTAGACACAAGCGTCGAGTAAGGAGAGCTTCTATGCAGTTATCGAGTTGATGCATCGTCCACGATGGCCCTATCCTGACAAGCTGTCCAGAGCTCGTGGGATAGAGAGCCTGCGTGTACTTTGCACGAATCCACGACGACAACCCTTAGCAAACGACGCACCGGCGTGTTTCCCGACTCTGCATGCCGGAGACGGCTGTTTGAGCCCCCAAGCGCACCTCCCCGAGACCAATGGCACTGAGACGCCGCGAACATGTTTTCAATTTCCACCGCACCGGCGAAACAGTCAGTTAGCGAGACCATCACCGTCCTCAGTGGCCGTCTCAGCTCAGCAACTCTTCTCGAAGATCGACGAGCTGCAATACTAGGCCTTCGGAGCTTTGCCAAGGACTTCCCGGCATCCGTTGCGTCCGGTGCTCTGAGGAGCTTGATCGGAAGCCTGAGTAAAGATGGAGAAGACGTGGACACTGTTAAGGTCGTGCTCGAGACGCTGTTGATGCTCTTCAGCCCGAATGAGGATAGCCCTGAAGCCTCAGAGGAGATTGCTTTGTGGTTAGCCGACGAGTTTACCCAGCGGCAGGAGAACATTACCCTACTCCTCGATTTCCTCGAGACTGCAGACTTCTACTCCCGCCTCTACTCGCTTCAGTTGCTCGCTGCTATTCTATCCGCACGCACCGAGCGTACCGAGGAGTGTGTCTTCACCGCACCCCTGGGGATATCCCGCCTCGTTTCTGTCCTCGACGACCAACGCGAAGCCATTCGGAACGAAGCCATTACCCTCTTGACCTACCTAACACCGACATCGCTGGAGATACAGAAGCTGGTGGCGTTTGAGAATGCCTTTGACAGGCTGTTTGCTATAATTGAAGCTGATGGCTCTCTTGCTGATGGTGGGAGGACTGTCGAGGACTGCCTGATACTTCTCGCTAACCTGCTGCGTGGTAACACCTCTAATCAGTCCCTGTTTCGAGAGTCGGGTTGTATTATTCGCCTTGCAAACTTGTTGAGCCAGGTTTTGCAACCTCAGAGCGAAGCTCCAGACATCGCCTCATGGGCGCAAGCACAGAAGAATCGTAACGTTTATGCGTTCCTGGCCATTATCCGACTCTTCATTACACCGGGCTCAGTGGGGACGTCACAAAACCAGACAGCCATTTGGCGAAATGGCCTGGCCTATCACGTTCTCCAACTAGCCTTCAGTCCTGGGGCGCAGGTGCAAATCAAGGCCGAGGTGCGAATTTCCGACCACCAGATTGGGAGAGTGCAGAATTGACGAACCTGACAGGCTTTGGTCACCTCCGGTGATGTGATACGACATAATGCTGCCCTTCAGGAAGGCTTTGCTCAGATCATGGTTCCCTCGCCCTTGGATGTAGGCGATGGAATTGCGGGAAAGGCCAACGGACGGGCCAAGGTCTACGTAATCGATGCATTGCTTGACTTGACTCTATGCATGCAAGACTTGCAGGAGTTCGATGTTCGCTTTGCTGCGTGTGGGTGCCTCCAGGCCTATTTTGCATACCACGCTGAGGTCAGATTGCATTTTCTTGGAAGGGCTATCGAGGGACACCAGTCTGGCCGCGACGAATCAGCTAACGTCCTTTCCGTTTTGCTGCAATCTTCTGCAGAGGGACCGGCGACCGATCCGTACCGATACTGGTTCGCAGCTGTCATTACCTTTCATTTGTTATATGACAGTCCTGAGACCAAGGCAAAGGCAATGAGCCTCACTGAGGGCGACGCTTCCAGTGGTGAAGAGGTAGTGACGGGTATTCAAACCATTGCTGCGCATGTCATATCGGGCCTTCGTCGTGGGGACGACGCACGTATTCTGGTGGGGTATCTCATGCTGCTTCTTGGCTGGCTGTTCGAGGATCTCGACGCCGTTAATGACTTTCTTACTGAAGGTAGCAATGTACAAAGCTTGATACAAGCAGTCTCGCAACCCGCAGCAGCGGGTGGCGAGCTCGTACAAGGGTTGTGCGCAATGCTACTAGGTGTTGTATACGAATTCTCAACCAAAGACTCACCAATCCCGAGGGCCACATTACACTCCATCTTTAAGTCGCGACTTGATCGAGATCAATACTTAGATCGGTTATCCAAGCTGCGCAGTCACCCGTTCCTGCGTGATTTCGAGATCACTCCTCAAAAACTCGATGCTTCATCCCCTGGAAGAATCGCCGATGTCTTCTTCGACTCTGTTTTTGTGGAATTCTTCAAGGACAACTATAGCCGCGTATCACGGGCTATTGACAGAGACCCTGGAATGGAGATACCTGTAGTCACGAATGGCGTGCAGCAGGGTATTTCCAGGGAGCTGGTAGATTCTCTTCGCACCCAATTGGAGGACAAGGACCGCGTGATACAAGACGCCCAATCGGCAACGGCTTCTCTGGAGGGACAGCTTGGTCAAGAGCGTGCAGATCACCGGCGCACCAAGGAATCGGGAGTGGTTGAGATGTCGAGGATAAAGTCCGTCAACGAAGGCTTGCAGAAGCACCATGGTGAAGAGTTGCGGTTTGTCACCCTTCCTACCACCTCGGGGATCGAGTATGACTAACGGGTGCGTACACAGCAAACTACAAGCTCAACTGGCATCCAAGGAGAACGATCACCGGAAGCAACTTGCACAGCTTCAGACGCAACAGACGACCAAAGATGGTGAGCATCAGAATCAGTTGGTTCAGGCCCGGAAGACTGCTGAGGTGGAGGCGGAAAGAGTGCAACGGCGAAAAGATGCTGAGATGGCGGATTTGCGGGCAACTATCAGCCGACTTGAGGTTGATGTTTTGAAGGTATGCTCCCCCTTGCATGTTTGGGATGACACCGGCTTACGCGCACTCCCATTTAGGTACAGAAGAGCAAAACTCAAGAGCTACAAGAGCTACGAGAACGGAGCGCAGCCGAATTGCGGGCCCTTGAAACGCGGAGCGCAGCTGAGCTGAAGGACCTTCGAGAACGAAGCGCAGCCGAGCTTCGGGCCTTTGAAACACAAAGCGCAGCCGAGCTGAAGGATGTTCGAGAACAGAGTGCAGCCGAGTTGGACGAACAGAAATCCAAAGCTCAAAAAGCCGAGACGCGAAGCCAGGGCTTAGAAAAGCAGCTCCGTGAAACCAACACGACGACTAAAGGCAGTCAAGCCAAGATAGAGGAGGTGAGTAGCTTGGCGAATCATGATTTGCGGAGTTGTGTGGCTAACTGTGACAAAAGCTGGAGTCGAAACTGGCCGACTCGGACAAGGCAAAGGAAACCACACAATCAGAGCTTGAGGACCTTCTCATGGTGTTTGGGGATCTGGAGGAAAAGGTGGCGAAATACAAGGTATGTGTGTCTGATTGCAGATAAACTAAGCGCTCTGACTAATCACGCTTTAGGCTCGGTTGGCTGAGCTCGGTGAAGCTGTGTCGGATGGAGAGGATGACGACGAAGAAGAAGATGAAGACGACGACGAAGAGGATGACGAAGATGAAGATGAAGACGACGACGATAACGACAAAGGAAAAGCCGCCTGACAAGTCGAGGATGTGGAGGTTGTGTAAAATACCCCTTACAGAAATATTAAGACGGGTGCCTCGCCAGATTGCATTGCATCCATCAAATTGCATTGTATTGGTTGGGCGACCCAGAAAATTCCCCAAGAGGGCATAGCCTCCTCGAGCCGCTGTGATCCCACAAAACGCAGTCAAGCCTAACTGCCGGTTCCGACTGATTGATATTGGCTTCGGTGTTGTTTCAATTTCAGCCACAGCATTCTGTTGCAATTTGTGAACGTCAAACTCATTAAACATGTCGCTGCACAACGACTCCGAAGGCTCTGATGAGGGCGAGTGGCTCGATGTGGAGCACGAGGAGGAGGAGACTGTGGCCATCACCTCCTTCTTTGACGCGCAGACTTTTCCCACTGTTGTGGCCATGCTTGACCACTGCAAGGAGCACCACGCTTTCGACTTCGCTGCTTGCTTGAAGCGCCTGGGCCTCGACTTCCACGGCGCCGTCAAGCTGATCAACTACGTGCGCGACCGTGTCAAGCAGGGCTTGTCGCTGCCTGCGGAAATCTCCCTGGGCGACTTTGAGGATGAGCGGTTCCTCCGGCCAGTGCTGGAGAATGATGCCCTCATCTTCTCTCTCGATGAGGTTCTCGAGACTATTCAGGGCAGCGGGGCTGACCCGGAGACCAAGGACGCCTCCCCCGATAGTCTGTCGGCACGGAACACGGAGCTCGAGGAAGAGCTCGAGAAAGTCCGCGGCCAGTTCGCTAACTATCGTCTGGCTGTTGAACAGACTCTTGATCGCCGATGGGGTGATGAAGCTGATGCGGCTCCTACTCAGAAGAAGGATGACTCTGCGTACTACTTCGAATCTTACGCCGCTCATGGTGCGCCTCTCCCAGCACCAAAACGTCCTCGAGCGCTAATTTTGATCAGAAATCCACGAGACCATGCTCAAAGATGCCGTGCGAACGGACGCCTACCGTGATTTCATATACGGAAACAAGCACATCTTCAAAGACAAGGTCGTCCTGGACATTGGTTGTGGCACTGGTAAGACAATCTGCCATAGCAAAACTAATACTGTCCTTCGTCCTAACCATTTTTAAACCAGGTATCCTGAGCATGTTCTGTGCCAAGGCTGGCGCAAAGCAGGTCATCGCCGTTGACAAGTCAGATATCATCACAAAGGCTAGGGAGAATGTCTTCAACAATGGCTTGTCAAACGTCATCACGTTGCTCCGAGGTGCTATCGAGGACGTTCAGCTGCCGGTGGATAAGGTTGATATTATTGTCAGCGAGTGGATGGGATATTGTCTGCTCTATGAGGCTATGCTTCCCAGCGTCCTTTACGCCCGAGACAAGTATCTCAAGCCCGATGGACTGTTGGCCCCCAGTTCCGCCACTATCTGGATCGCCCCTGTGGCAGACTCGGAATACGTCTCCGACCATATCTCGTACTGGAGGGACGTCTATGGTTTCGATATGAAGTCCATGCAGGAGGGCATTTACAATGAGGCCAGGGTCGAGGCTATGCCCGAGAGCTCTGTCTGCGGCGAAGCGTTCCCGTTCAAGGTCCTGGATCTTCACACGATAAAAACCTCAGATCTTCAATTCACGGCGAAATGGTCGTCGAAGCTGACTCGTAAGGTCGACGGTGTCGATGGCTTCCTCATCTGGTTTGACAACTTCTTCGCAACCTCGCGGAGCGAGCCCGTCCCTGCCCCCGAGACGACACCAACAACTTGGGACAAGACGGCCCAGGGCGGAGTGGCTTTCACCACTGGCCCGTACGGTACAGTGACACACTGGAGGCAAGGACTCCTCATCGCGCCACCGGAGGAGACTCCGGTAATGACCGCGTCGCCAGCCAGCCTCTCTGGAGAAATCACTTTCGAGGCCCCCGAGGATAACGCCAGGGCATTGGTGTTGAAGACTTCGTGGACTGACCCCGAAGGCCACACAAGGAACCAATCCTGGCAATTGAAGTAGACAGCTCGGCAGCTAGCGAGCGCAGGTCAGAAAAAGTTCGAGAGCATGGCTCCACCAGAGGATTCGGCCCTGGGTTGTCCGAGGTCTCAAAAATGAGGGACATTGAGGCCCTGCAGGAGTAGGTTCACAATGCTTAGGAATCCTTCTCCGAGGATAAAGCCCTGGCCCAAAAATTAGAATCTGCCTGTGTGTAGATGGGATATATACGTACGGATGCGAGAATAATGAGCGGAGTGTTCGCTCGTCGCAGGACGTGAACCCAATACCATGCAAACAAACCGCCAACTGTTCGAGCCAATGTGAACGACGGGACGTTATACATGCCTTTTACACATTAGCAAGATGGTGGTTGTGCCAGCAAGAACTGTACTGACC
This sequence comes from Cylindrodendrum hubeiense, assembly GCA_014621425.1. Lineage (NCBI taxonomy): Eukaryota > Fungi > Ascomycota > Sordariomycetes > Hypocreales > Nectriaceae > Cylindrodendrum > Cylindrodendrum hubeiense. The sequence continues at coordinate 22,797 of JAANBB010000109.1, forward strand.
AACGGCAACGGCGATTCCGCCTGGGATGAGAGGTCGCCATCTCTTTCCGATGGCACCAGTCCTGATGATAGTTGTCACCGCAAAGAGCACGGCTGTTCCAATAGCCCATTCCTTGGCCATGTAAGGCAATCCCGCGCCCGTGACGAGTCTGGCGGTGAAGATCCAAACATAGGCGGTCGGGACCTGAAAAAGCTCGCCAGGGATTTCGTAGACACTGCAATACAATCCATGTCAGCAACTCTCAACTCCTCCCACAGGACGACATGGATATAAGAAACACCAACCGAGTGTAGACGCGGTAGATAAAAGCGCTGAGAACTGCACCAGCAGTGGCTCCGATGACTTGTCCCCAGAACTGAGCCTTTGGAGCTGCTCCTAGCAAGTGACCCGTCTTGAGATCCTGCATAAGATCACCTGCTTGAAGCGCACCCTAGCTCTAGCAGTTAGCGATTCAAGTTCAGAATGAGATACAGAGATTGGAGTTGGCTTACGGCTTCGGACTAGAAAGTAGCCCGGTGGTCAGTAAAGTGTTCGCAGCCGGAGAGTAGAGACGGGACATACCACAGCACCAGCAATGAGATTGATGAGGACGCTGGACTTGTGAGATTGAGGAATAATCACGGCGAAGAACAACTGCGCGAGCTTGCTGATACCTGAGACCGGGTTCAGGTCCGTCTCGCCCAGCGCCCTGACGCCCATGATGCTCAAGACCAATGCCATGAGAACAGCAATGACGGTGGCATAGAGGGGGACAAGATTGCCAAACACAATGTGGATCGTCAGAACACAGATGGCAATTGACGCGAGGAGGCCGACAGACACAAAACTGCCGCTGATGCGCTGCTCTGGCGGGGCATCCTCCTCCTCTTCCACGGGGTCAGGGCCAGACGGAGACTCCCCTGTTCCGGTTTCATCTACTGAATAGGAAGGCTCCGCGTCATCATTTTGGAGCAGAGAGTAGTCGTGGGAACGCTGCTTCCACAGCCCCGTGATCCCATGCTCCTGAACTTGGTGCCGCAGCGAGCTCACAATGCCAAACAGGTCTTTAGACAGGAAGGGCCGGAGGGCGACGTATGCGAGGCTGACGACGGCGTCCACCAACATGATGGCCAGTGAGATCCAGATGATCCAGCCTTTGCTGCCATTTTGCCAATCATCAACATCGCCAGGTGCCCAGCCTCGATACTTTGCGAGAGGGCTGAGGATGCCCCAGCCAATGACGGCACCAACGGTCATGTGGAGCGTTGTTTCGGTGCCCATGATGATTCCCTGGCCAACATACGCGAGACTAGGGTTAAAAGTCCAGAGCCAAGTGTGGGCTGCAACAGAGCCGAAAACGGGCAGGTTTCGCAGGATAGGGAAGAAGTAGGTCAGAAGCGTGGAGAGGCCGGAGCCGACAAAGCATAGCAACAGGAGGCGCATGTTGGCGGCCCAGTCCGTCTTGTCAGGGCTCTCCTGAGCAGTTTCTGGCTGCTCTTCATCGGGTGTAGCTGGGCCAGCATTTTCCGTCTGAAGCGACGCATCGTGGGGCACCAGACTTGCGAACCCACCTTTGGCGGCGGCATCGAGTTCCTCCTTGGAGTTTTGCTGTCCATGCAAGACTGATATCAACACGGCGGTACTGAAGCCACTGGGGAACTTGAGACGTTCCCTTATAATGACTTGATGTCGCCTGTGGGAGCATAAACCAATGGTCAGCAAGCTTGGGGTGCAGAATTGGGGCAAGGGTTAGGTTTACAAAGGAACCGCAAAGACAACGCCGAAGTAGCAGAGGCCAAGGGACCAGACAATGAGCTGCCAGGTGCTCAGGATAATCGGGCCTTGCTCGTCAGAAGCCAGCAGGTAGTTCAAGGCTGGGATCTACAGTTCGTTAGCGCGTGTCACGGGGTGGCTGGGAGGGCACGGGGAATCAGGGAATCAACTGACAACGCCGACGAAGCCGCAGCCAAGAGGCATGATGGCCATGCCGCAAGCAACGCTCTGCAGGAGGACGTTCTCGACGGGCGAAAAGGGGAGGCGGAGGTGCGGGGAAAGCAGCCTGAAGATGCCGAAGCCCATGAGGCTGGCGGGCATGGACATGATGGACACCCAGCCCGTCTGCAGGCCAAAGTACATGTTGGAGAAGCAGATGACGGTGCCGACGGCCAGTCCGACGAGGACGGCCCTGACGGTGAAGCTGCGCCCGGGGATCGTCTTGGTTGCCATGATGCCGAAAGATTGGTGCCGACGCGAAGCGGCTGCTGTTGCTGCTGCTGCGGATGCAATGCTTCTGTCGGTGTCGTCGGCCGTCGTTCGCGCGAGGGCGCGGGTTGATGTACTAGGCGCAGGACCCCTGTTCCCGTTATCGCGCCTCCGAGCCCGGTGATTACTAATGACGTAGACTTGACAAGAACATCAGTGAATTCACCACGATTAGGGCCCAATTATGGCAACAACGTCAAGCGAGGGCGAGACACGTCGACTAGAAGCTCCATCGTGGCATTACCCATTCTAGGGGAGCCGAGCCAACGGATATATACATACAGTAGGAATACATGAAATGGTACAAATATCCGCTTCAACATCATCCAGGACTCCGTACAAGCTATAGCCAAGTTACACCTTCGTTCATCATCCAGAGTTTGGGATTCCCGGTGCCTCGTTGTTCTCCCCACACATCAACACTCTATACAACTCTATACAACTCTACACAGCCGCCATCTAGAAGCCAAAGCTATCCAACAGCGAGTTTGCGTCTGGCTCCTGGAATGTCGTGGGCGGTGCCTCGGGTGCCTTCTTTCCGCTACTTTGTCTCTCGAACTGCAGAGAAGGTGTTGGCAGATCGGCCACCACAAGCGACGTGCGACGGCGAAGCAACTGGAGCGGGTTGACCTCTCCACCAAAGCCGACCGGCCCTGGCTGCTGGAACTCCCAGTTGCGCACTAAATTATTGTCAGTATCCTGGAGATAGAGAAGATTGGTGTCGATATATACCCAAGTCTAGGCCCAACAGATCGCAACCCATGCGGTCATAGAGTTTGGCGCTGTGCAAGACAAACTCCCACTCCACCTTCGGCGTGACTTTGGATGCGCCCCGTAATGTTTGCAGCGTCTGGTGTCGCAAGTGCGAGTAAAGAACAACGAGTGCCGGGTCATCGGTAAGGAACAGTCGCGATTTGATGTCAGGCGAGCAGGGAGTCTCCAGGAGAGTGTAGACAGGCATCTGTGGAAAATGTCAGCTAAAAAGATCATCACGACTTCTCCGGGGTGCCATACAATTAGCGCCCTCACCGCCATGTCTTTGCGGCCCAGCATCCAGAATGCCCACGACGCAAGCCAACGGTTGCCTTCCTGAGCTGCTAGTGGAAGCACTTCATCTTGAAGCAGCCTCCGCAAGACTGGACCATTGTCTCCTTCATAAACCCGCGCTATGGCTATCGCTAGCTGCATGTCCTTGAGCTGCTTCAGACAAACTTCAACGGCGTCGTGAAGATGGTCAGCGAGTAGGAAGAATGCCGCAGCATATTCTATTCATCGTAAGCATGTACCCAGGAGAATTCGGGTTTAACTGCGGCATACCAAATCGTCGCTTGCTAAGCAATGCATACGCATTCTTAAGAGCCGTTGTCTTCCACTTGGGATCTTCAAAGTTGTTCGACAAAAGGCGTTGCGTCGCTACTTGTTCCCTGTTCCAGTTCGCCATGCGCCAAAGACCTTGAAGCACCGTCTTTTTGCGGAGTGCGAGGTAGTATAAGCTACAGTCTACGGGGTTCTTCTCCTCGCTCTTAGTGTACTCATTCCGAGCAATCAGTTCAAACTGAGTTTTCTGTAGAATGTCAGATCATCATGACTATCACATCACGCAAAAGATATACTTACTAGGGCAGCCGCATCAGAGAGCCACATGAAAAGGCCGCTTTCACGAGCATGCTCCCAAAGCATGGTCCCGTGGTTCTGTCGGGACACAAAGTCCACCAGAATATCTTGGCTGTTCGAGTGATACGCCCAATTGATCTCACGCCATGAGAGGTGCATTTCGTTGGTTCGTCCCTTGCGAAGTCCATGCTGGCGGAAAAAGAGCATGAATCGGGCGCCATTTTCGTCCATGGAGCGACGGTGTTGCTCCACTAGAGACACGCACTCGATAATGTCTGCCAGCTGGATCTGTTCGTGACCAGACAATTGGGGAATTCCCACCTTGGTCAGCTTCTCGTTGATGGCAACTGCAGTTTGTTCGGTGAAAGTATCGTCATCTTCGTCATCGTCTTCGGAACCGTTAAGGAACGAACCCGAGGCTTTCTCAACGGCCTGGGTATGGGATTGCTATTGGGTAATGTAAGCATCTGAAGATGGCTACAAAGCTCTAATTCACTTACCATGGGGTCGTAGAACTCCCCTTCGTCCATTCCCAAGTAGTCGTCAATAGTCTCGCCTTCAATGTGGTACTTCAAGAGCTTATGAAGAGCCACCAGCGTCCGTCTTACAAGAGTCGTCTTCCCTGACAAAATGCATTGGCTGAGAAATTGTGGGTGGAATACTGGTAGAGGGCCGTTGAATCGCTGGACTGCTTCGAATATGTCCCAAGCACCGTCCTTGCGAGGCGGCAGGCGAAGATCTGCCCGGTGAGACTCAGCAATACCAACCTGTCTGTCCTGGACAAACATCTGGTTGCCTGCCCCAATGACTAAATGGCCATCGCCTAACCAGGTCGAGTCGCCAATGGGGTGAGGAGTAAGCTCACGAATGCTAATCTCCCGGATCTGGGCCCAGGCAGGACCCTTGTTAAGATAATCAAAACGCATCTGTGAAAGCAGAATAACTCGATATTGAAAGCCAACGGCCAAAATAGACTGTGAATCGGGTGTCGATGTCCAATCAAGGTCTTGGATCATATTGTGTGTCTTAAAGTCATTTTCATATTCAAGCCGGGAGCTGCCTCCGTCCCATATCGTAAGTTGTGACCTCGTAGAATTCACCAAGGCGGCCTTTTTCAGGGTACTCCCGCTCACCAGAGCTGGTTCGGAGAGCCCAGTCTCTGTGGAACACGTAGACAGCCATCCAACTTTGTTCTGTTCGGGGTCGACTCGTGCGGTCCAAAAGTCAACCCGACCGGTTTTGGTATACGAGATGGCAACATCACGAGCAAAGACGTCCAGAAATCCAGAGACAATAGGAGAAGAGCCTGCAGGATCCACGGGAAGGACATAAGCAAGGCCTTCGGCATCTTCCAGCTCAAACCGACAGAACTCCTTCATATTGGCTCCGGCGGTAGTCTTCGGGTCATCAAAGTACGGAGGTAAATTGACTTCCCAGACAATTCCCTGTCGCTCTGATGTCACGGTCGCAATATGTGCGACTGTATAGTCTTTTACATGCCGACGCGGCAGGAGAATGAGACAAAGGGGCTTCCCCGAAATTCGATAGTCGCATTGGGCAAGCGAGTAAGCCTGAGCTGTCCGGCAGTCCCAAAGCGAGATGGTATTTTGGTAGAGGAAGACGACGAACCGACCCTTCCGCAGAACGCATATACGGTGGATATGGCCCTTCTCTGGAATGACACTGGCGCGAGTCAAACCGAGGCCGGGGTTCTTGTGTGTATTCAAGACGTGCTTCCACACGATGCTCTCGCCATCTCGCGTCCGTGAAACGACAGCTCGCCCACTAAAGTTCCGGGATATTTTTGTGATGGAGCTTGAGTGGCCAGACCAGATCGTGTGTAGGGAGAGACGTTTATCGTTCGTAGTCGGGTCAAAAAGATCCGCAACGCTGCCTGTGAAGACTCCTATCCTTCCGTCGAAGGAATGCAACAAGATGTGAATCTTGCCGCTTTTCTTGTCACAATAGGTCTGCACTTCGGTATGGGGTGTCTTTTGAGATGCCAAAAACTGGCCGAGGAGCTCGAAATGGGAGGATTTGACTTGTGCAACATTGAAAATGGTCGGGGTGCCAGCGGAGCTGCCGGATACATTCTCCAAGGCCCAAGCCGACATCATCCCTCGGCCATCAAGGGCAATGCATATCTCTGGATTCTTGTTTGCGATGGCGACCAGGTGATCAAGTGCGACATCGTCAGTACTAGAATCATCAGACATGCGGTCCTCAACTGCCTTCTCCACAGATGCTGTGAAGTCTCGGCCATCAAGAATGAAGGCCCAGCGCATATCTTGCGCGTTGGGATAGTCCCGGGACGGCGCACAAATATCAACCTGGCCCCAAAGATGCCAGTGCTTCCCATCGGGGCTTTCAGTTGGTGTCCAGATGCGAACGCACTTGTCGAGAGAGATAGTATACAGGACATTGTCGGCGGTCTGTTCGATGTGGAATGGCTTGCGCCACCTGATGGAGGTCACAACGGCTGGGTGCCGGAGATATGCCAGGTCGAATCGGACTTCATCGGAGCCATATGTCAACCGACGCCAGACCTTGACGAGGCGATCGTGTTGGCCAGTAGAGGCAATATATGCAGAGTCGTAGGAGAGCGAGGCGTACTTGACAGGGCTCGGGAGCTTCTTTTGCCATAGACATTTCGGTTCGGTTTTCGTTCGATACAGGGAGAGGGAGCTGGTGGCAACGAGAAGCTCCTCGGAGCCGCCCCATGACAGGGCGCATGTCGATTCGGGATGCGGGTGCGGGATGTCGAAGGTCGATTCCAGGGCCCACTACAAAGCTGTGAGCACTCTAACAATACTGTATAGGTCACATCAGCGTTAGGGAGGTAGTCGAACCTTCAGCGCATCTTCCCGAGACCCAAATGGTCGGTAGACTCGAACCTGGGTCGGGGTGCAGGTGGCTATCTTGCCCGAAGCTTCGTCGAAGGCGATGGCCTCCAGGGGCTGCGGGTCGTCATCGTAGATTGTCTGGAGAACCCCGTGGGATCCATCGAGGATTGCGAAAGCGCTGCCGGTGATGTATGTCTGCGAGGTGGTGCGCCTTTAGCTAGAGCCTGGGGGCAGGAGTCGTGGCACCTACGTTGATGTGTCGGGCGTCCCAGTAGCCCGAGGCCAGACCTTGGAGCCTCGACTGCGGCTTGCCCGGCAGGACGGCTTTCATGCTACCAAAAATCACGGATCTCGCATCTCCAGGGGGGTGAATAAGGCGTCGGGCAGCCTGGTATGGCGGGCGAGGCGATTTGGATTCGATTTGTATGAGCTGTGCTTGCTGTGGTTGAGGTCATCGGAGGCCTGGGGCTCATGCAACAAACGAGAATACGGGTACCTAGCCACAGGGGAGTACAGTAGCGTGGCGGCGTGACGTGACCTACTGTCCATCCGCCCCACTAATTAGAGTCCTTCAGGTACCTAAGGACGGTACAGACCAAGCTTCCATCATCCCATTGACAGGGTGGCAACTAATAGATACCTGACTATAATGATAGTTCAAGAGATGAATTCCAAAAGAGAAGGGCTAGCATTGATCACATAGCCCTCCGGTTCATTGTTAACTAATCACTTCCAAGGCTTCTCTCGCAACGTCAGTAAAATAATAAATGTTCTTTTCATATGCCCTTGCTTCTCCCAGCAAAGGATGAAATGCTTCATATCTCCGTCCAAAAAACGCCACCAGCTCCTTGCCATGTAATATATATCAATAGTAAGGGTATCCATTGTGAGCCGGTCATCCAACATCAAAAATTGCATCCAACTCTTCCCAAGCCGTCCAGTTCCAATGCTTCAACCAAAATCTCCCACCCGCATGCTCCCATTTCCATATGCAAAGACAACTTGTCCCATTTACACGATTCATCCATTCACAGCGTTGTGGTTAAGTCGCTGGCCATTTCTAGACATTTCCGCTGAGGGGCCAACTGCGGTGACAGAAAATGACTTTGGCGACTGGAATCGCACAGAGCTGGTGGGAGGCGTAAGTCGAGATGATTGACTGACGCCATAGCGCAGCCCTGATGGCCTTCCGCCAACAGACTTGCTAGCCACACCTCGAGAATGTGACTGAGAGGATTGCTGTGGCCCCAGTGATCTCTCATTCGTCGGCCGATATCCAAAAGGCTTTATTGGCGCGGAGGGACGCAATAGAGAGGGAGGAGGTTCAAGGCTGTCAGGTCTGGCTAACTCAGGCTGCAGGGAAAAGGTTGGTGCTATCCGCTGCGGTATACCAGTAGCCATACGCTGGCTTGACCGAGTCATCTTGCTCCTTCCGATTGGCTCGGGCTCGCTGGCTTGTTCTTGGAAGTCATGATCGAGGTGCAATGGCACCGGAGCTCTTGGAGTTGTTGAAGACAAGGCAGAGAACCGATCAGCTCTTCGTTCCTGGGGACGCTTCGACGGCGATGTGATCATCCCTAAGTCATCACCAGTCGTCGAAGAAGCACCATCATCTTCATCTGCCTCTCTCACGGGCGCCATTAAACTTCCAGGCAGGATGCCCGACATAATAATGGGCTGCCCAGTCCACCTAGTTGGTGTCTCAACCGGGCTAGTCGGGAAGTCTTGACCTTTATCGTTGCGCCTGATGACAGAGCGTCTCCCAGACAATGCTATCCAGCTACCTCTGTAGCTTCCGGGGGGCTGTGTCGTCAAAACACGCTGAGAGTCGAACCCAGCATTGTGTGGTCTGGGCCGGTCACCAACTTGCCTCCACAGCTGCAAATGCCGATTCCGTCTCTCTCGGTTATGCTTTTTGTGAACCTCTGAGGCCGTGTGCGCTTGTCCGCTTTGTTGTAATGATGAGATGGACCATTCCTTCAAACAATTACGCTGCCTTTCGACTGCCCATAGCTGCCAGGCTTCCATGTCTCGCTGCTCAAGATCTCCGGCATACTCCCTCCAGACCTCCACCCAGCCTTGGCCGTGATGAAGCTGGGCTTCACGTAGACGGTTTCTATCTTTATCTGCCTGTTCATTCCACAGTTGCAAAGCAGCAATCTGCCGCTGGGATTCATTTCTTGCTTTGAGCTCAAAAGCAATTCGAGTCTGCCCCTGATCCTGAAGGGTGAACGCCCTCCACTTATCAAGGGCAGCAAAGAAATTTCTTTTCTTTCTCGCAGATGACATTTCAGTGTATCTTGCCATCAGATATCGCTTCACATGCTGCTTATCCTGATCCCGACGTTGCTGTATTGCCATGTTAAAAACACTCAGCAAGCGAGTCCCCATGATGTAAAGGCGAGCTCGACTTTCCAAATGCGATAATTGTGATGATTCTTCGTGCAAGTGGCGCAGACATCGTAGAACGTCGGACTTGGTTCGATTTCCATAGTAGCTCTCAGCTTTGCGTTGCAACTCGTTTTTTTGCTCAATGCTTCGGCACCATGTATCAAATACACGGGTGACAGAGACGTACTCGCGCCGCCAAATGAATGCCTGGGCTCTTGCCTGCAGGTTCCACTGATCAAAAGCGAAGCACGCTTTTTTCACCAAAAGGCGTTGACGATACGCTGCAGCCCGACGTTGAATGTCTGTTTGATCCCACCACTCTCGTAAAAATATGAAGGATTGCTGAACAGCACCAATGTGTCTGGAAGCTGCAGATCGTTCCACCTCCTCGTCAGTGTGACTTTGCCACTTGGTGAGAGCATGCAGTTCAAATCGATGTCTTGTTTGGGTCCTGATGGCTTCGGAAGTGGCCAAACTTGCAGAAACCCGGGATATCCAGTTCGTAACCGCTTTAGTCCTGTTCCTTGAGGCTGTGATGTCGCGACCGACATGTTGAAGCCTATGGCATGACCACTGGTTGAGGACTCGCTGCATTGTCTTCAGGCGATATGTTTCGGCAGCCTCCTTGGCGATCCTTTCCAGATTTTCGTTTTGCGTTGTAATGCGTTGCCACTTTTTGACCGATACAGCGCTTCTCATGTGGTCAACTGTGGGTTCCCTGAAGGCTGGGGCTTGGCTCCAAGTCCGGAAACAACGGAATCGGATCATGTGTCGTCTTGCAACAGCATCTCGTTCAAGTCGGCGGGCGGTACGATCAGCCCAGTGATTAAAAACCTTGCTTGCAAGATAGAGCTCGCGAGCGCGACTCGCCTGTCTCATAACTTTTTGATGTCTCGCTTCAAGCTCAGCCGTGTTGGCTTCCTTTCGGATTTGAGTAGGTGTTTGTTGAGAAGGACTAGCTTTCGGCAACTCAGTGAGTGTGGCGGGTCGTTGCGTCAGCTCCTGTTCTTCGTTTTCCTCTGCAGCATCTACCTCCGTGACATCTCTTGAGGGAACAGCTTCCTGTTCATGGCGAATAACAGGCGGGAAGTCTCCTTGCATTTCCGTTTTTTTAGGGGGCTCGGTTAAGGGTTCGTGTTCAACCTGGGATATTCTCTCCTCAGACTGCAATGGCCATTCGACACTTTCGTTGCCTTGGGCTTGATCGATTGGTAGGCCTTCCAGGCTAATACCAGGTAAACGGGCAGGGTCCAACAAGGAGCGCAAGGAATCCTGATGCGAATTCTGGCCGAGGATTGCTTCTTTAACCGAGGATTGGGGCTCCGGTTCCTCCTCCTGGGCACTAGAAATCGGGTTATCGCGACCCTCCCGATCCGGATCACATTGACTACGAGGCGTTCCTATATCGCTGACCTGGGGGCCCTTCGCGGTAGCAATTTTGCTGGATGCCTCCTGCTGAGCCTGTCGTTCCCTCTGTCTCAAGGCTAAAGAACGCCAGCGCCCCATAACGGCAGATAGAGCAGCTCGTCGGGCGAGTTCATTCTCATGCGATATCGAGTGAGCAGACGCGTCATCTTCGGGAGGTGCCTCTCGAGGCGAGGTTGTTGCTAGAACAACAGGCGGTTTGGGAAGGTCGATCTCATCAGTCGTCTGGTCGTCAGCTTCTCGTCGCCGACGGACATACGCCTGCGGGCTGGAAGAAGAGAATCCCGGAGATGTCTGGGGAGATGGTCGAGATGATCCAGAGGTGTGGTCGCCAAATTCGAGCACGATCCCCATGCGACTAAGGATCGCCTGGAATTTGTCGACGAGACTGCCATCGCCTCTCTCGCCGCCTATTCTGAAGACAAATGTGGAGAGGTGGTGGTCGGTGTCCGGGTCGATGCCATAGCTGGGGAGGACAGCATCGTATGCCTTGAAGAGAGCGGCGGCGGGCAAGGGTTTTGGATCAACAGAGGAATCGAGCAATTGCTGGGCGGCGGCGACAACGGCGTGCAGCGTTGCAATGTCTACATCAATTAGCACGAGATATAGGCGGATTGACCAAGAGACGGACCGTCGTTGGAGTAGTAGGGGTCTTGGCTTGAGGGCGCCTGGCTGGCATTGCTAGAGTGGCCCTCATCGTCGGATGGCGAGGAAGGTCGGGAGACCTGCGGTTGCATGTGTGCCACGAGATGGTCCGCATCTGAGGGCAATCGGTCGAGGGACATCGGCGGCGTACTGTCGGCAGGTTGCCCAGTTCCGTCATTGATCCATAGTCGAGAGAGGGGAGGTGCGCAGTCGCTGGAGCGGGTTGCCGTCTCGAGAGCTGGGCAAGGCGCTTGCGACAGCTGGAGAGACGAGATGGACGCGCGCAGAGAGGGTCAAATCGGGCGCGTTGGATGGGCGCGTCGAGGAGAATGAAGCTGCAAGAGCGGGTGAGATGCGCGCACAGCACAGCGACGAACAAGTGGTGTAGCCAAAGGGGATGTGGGAACAAAGCGGAACAAAGCGCAAAACCAGGACCAGGACCAGGCCAAGGAAAACACCAAGCTTCGCGATCGCGTCCAAGTTGCAGGGGATGCTTCGCGCGTAAAGTGGGTGGCTGGTTCGATCTACCTCCAACGAGTGCAACCCGAGTGGGGCCGCCGAGGTACTTTGTACATCTGTCACCACCACCTCACCTCAGCCATTTGCCATTGGGGCCGTGTGCGACGCACGGCTTAGTCACACTGTATCGCCATTTCCACTTCAGAAACCTCTCGGCGTCGTGTTAACAGAATCTTCTCCTCCTGTTTGTACTCCCAATTGATTGCCTTCCCCCGCCACGGCCCATATCGCCATGACCCGTACAAATCCCCGTCCAATCCAGAAGTTCGCCAAGGCGGTGTCCCAATGCTCGGCCGAGGTGAGTGTTCGAAACTTTGCCGTGGCACTTTCATTTTGCCAAGTTTCCAAAGCTCCAGGTTTACTAACCGCCACAACCTGCTCAGGCTGCGGTCTACGGCAAGTGCATTGTAACCGATTACAACTCCATTCACAAGGACAAGTGCGTCAAGGAGTTCATGAAGCTCAAAAACTGTTATTTGGTTTGTTCTCGACCCTGTCCTCCCTGCCATGCATAAGTCTCACATGACCTAACTTGATGTTCTGGCACAGGCGGCTTCAAAAAAATAGGGAGCAACCTACGACATCTGTAAAAGAAAATATAATAAAGAGACCTGTTCTACATTGTGGTCATTCACTCAATATCATTTCTACTTTTCTAGATCTAGCAATCACAGCTTCAGTAGGCGCAGCAAGAAAACGGCCTGTTGCACCTCCTGCTCCTCCTCTGCAATGACAGACTCCGGTTGCGGTTCCTCAACCACCTTCTCAAGTGGGCGCCGCAGCGCCTTTTCAAAGACTGTGCTTTGCGATGTGAAGGCCTCCTCAAGTCCCAAGTTCTCAGGGTCCGAAACTACCCGGTATTCCATCTTAACATCGTCCGTCGGCTTCAGGCAGGCCTTCTTTCGGAGCCGCTGGACTCTGTTGATGATTTCACGAGCAAGACCTTCCTGGGCCAACTCGGGGTGCAACTCCGTGTCCAGAATAGTCAGGACATCACTATCTGTGTTGGTCTCGAGGCTCTTAGATGACTCATCCTCCGGGACGCCTCGGCGCACAACCAGGTCGCCCTCCTCAAGGCGGATACCGTCTACCAGGATATGCTTGTCTCGTACATAGGCTTGCACGTCCTCGCTCGTGAGACCGGGGAGGGCCTTCTTGACACGGACCATGTCCTTCTTCAGCTTCTTGCCCAACACCGGCCAGTCGGCGGTGACACTGTACTGGACGTTGTACTTGGCCTCATCGCCAGAGAGAATCAAGTCCCGGACGTTCAACTCCTCAGTGATGTACAACTCCAGTGACTTAACATCCTCCAAGTATTGAGGGTCATGATGAAGGACCACCAAGGTCTTGAGAGGGGTCTTAAGACCAATCGTACGACGCTCACGCGACACTCGGGCAAGCTCAATAACCTTCTGCATACGTCCCACTCGGCGCTCAACATCGGCATCAAACAGTTCCTGTCGGACGTCGGGGAACGGAAGGAAGTGCACGCTTCGGGCATCCTCGCCTTGCAGCTCCTTCGGGATGTGGGGCAGAAGCTTCAGATAGATCTCGTCGGTGAGGAAAGGAGTGAAGGGAGCCAACCCACGGCACAGAGTGAAGAGGACCTCGAAGAGGGCATTGAGTGCGTGTAGAGTGTCGTTCAGGCCGTTCTCGCCCTTGAGTCGCTTTCGGTTGAATCGGATGTACCAGTTGGTCGTGTTGTCGATGAGTCCAAGGAGTCGGGGAACAACAGTGTAAAGTCGGTAGTCTATACAAGTCACGTTAGCCACGCCAATATCCAAGTCTTGGAATGAGCATCTTACTCTTCATTTCCTCATTGACAAACTGTAGCAAACTCTGACAGCTTGCCAAGATCCACCTATCCATGACGTTGGTGTTGCTAGACTCCATGCTGGGGTCCCACTTGTAATCAACATTCTCTACCTTCTTCAGTAGTTCGACTTGGCCCTCAAAGAACTTGTAACTGTTCCACAAGGGCAAAAGAACCTTCTGCACAACTTCCTTAACGCCGGCCTCCTTGAAACGCAAGGGCTCAGCGCGAACGACCGGTGAGCTGATGAGGTAAAGACGCAGGGCGTCCGAACCATACTTGGAAAGGACAATCGTGGGGTCGGGGAAGTTCTTGAGTCGCTTCGACATCTTCTTTCCATCTTCGGCAAGAACGATACCATTGACAACACAGTTCTTGAAGGGAGAGCATCCGAAAAGATGGGTACCCAGCACGAGAAGAGTGTAGAACCAGCCTCGAGTCTGATCAAGTCCCTCGGCAATGAAGTCTCCGGGGAAGGATTCCTTGAACTTCTCGACATTCTCAAAGGGATAATGTTGACTGGCGTAAGGCATGCTGCCAGATTCAAACCAGCAGTCAAACACCTCCTCGATACGCTTCAACTGGCCCTTGCCCTTCTTGCTTGGAATGGTGATGTGATCAATCTTGTCACGGTGAAGGTCTGTGAGGTCTCCCTCGTATCCACTCAGCTCGCGCAGCTCAGCGACACTACCAATGCAGACTCTCTCCTCCATGTCTTCACTGACCCAGAGAGGGATCGGGGTACCCCAGTATCGGTTACGGCTGACGTTCCAGTCTCGAGCATTAGCAATCCAGCTGGCGAATCGCTTATCCTTGACGGAGTTTGGGACCCAATGGGTACCCTCAATATTCTTCAGCATGTCTGGGATGATGTCAGGGATGCGGATGAACCAGGACGGGACGGCCTTGTAAATCAGCGGCGTATCAGAGCGCGGGCACATGGGGTACGAATGCCTAAGTTGTGACTCGGCGACAATGCGGCCGGTGCCCTTCAGGTGTTTGATGATGTGCTTGTCGGCCTCCTTGACATGTATTCCCGCAAAATCACTAACACGGGCCGTGAAATGGCCGGTGTCATTGACCGGGTCCGGGGGCGGGCGCTTCTCGTTGATGACGCCTGCGGCCATAGCGACGTTATAATCATCCTCACCAAAGGCCGGAGCCTGATGAACAATTCCAACACCACTGTCCGCCGTCACATATTCGGCGTTGAGAACCTTGAATCCAAAATCCTTGAATTCCTCGTAGAAGTAGTCGAAGGGAGGCAGGTACTTCCATCCAAGCATGTCCTTGCCCGTGAGCTTGCCGACGATGGTGAACTTGGCCTTCTTGGGGTCCTTGTAGACAGCTCCGAGCAACTTTTCCAGGAGAATGTATATCTTGCCGGTCTTTTCGTCCAGAATCTTGACGTACTCGAACTTGGGGTGGGCGGCGAGGCCAATATGGGAGGGGAGGGTCCACGGTGTCGTCGTCCAAGCTAGGAGGTTGGTGTTGGGGTCGTCCACGAGGGGGAACGAGACGACAACGGCAGGGTCAGTCACATCCTGGTAGTTCTGATTGGCCTCGAAGTTGCTCAGCGCGGTGGTGAGGACGGTCGAGTAGGGCATCACTCGGTGGCCCTGGTAGACCTGGCCCTTGTCGAAAAGCTGCTTGAAGACCCACCACTCGGATTCCATGAAAGTAGGATCCATGGTCTTTAACGGCACAGGTTAGTCATCATAAACTATGAAGGCAAGAAGGGGAGCTAGGCACCTTGTAATCGTTGTCGAAATCAATCCAACGTCCGAGACGCTCGATGGTGTGACGCCATTCGGAGGCGTAGCGCATGACAATAGCGCGGCACTCCTCGTTGTACTTGGCAATACCGAGTTCCATAACGGCAGCCTTGCCAGAGATTCCCAGTTTTTTGTCAATCTCGTGCTCGATGGGAAGGCCATGGGTATCCCAGCCGAAGCGGCGCTCGACGTGGAAGCCCTTCATCGACCAATACCGAGGGATGACATCCTTGATGGTGGAGGCGAGAAGATGGCCATAATGGGGCAATCCGGTTGCGAAAGGAGGTCCATCGTAGAAAGTGTATCGCGGGCGGCCCTCTGAAAGTTCAACCTATTGTAGCCCGGGTGTTAGAGAGATATCTCGATCGAGTGATGAGGGGTGTGCGAGGGGCGAGGAGCGAGGGAAGCGGATGGGGGGCGTGATGGTGCAGAGAGATAGACGAACCTGACGTTGAAAGGCGTTGATCTCGCGCCATCGCTCGATAGTGGCCTCCTCTTCCTTGGGGAAGTTGATGGACATGATGGCGGTGGCTGCAGGGCAACTCGACGTTAGTCGGGAAGAAACCAAAAGAATCGGGGCATGGAGGATGAAGAGGAGAGCCCGAGAGCAGGAGAGGGTCGGAGGGGTATTTGTGCCGAGTGTAGCAGAGCTGAGGCGTGACTCACGTTCAATGTCTGTCACCAGGTTGTTCTGGTCAGCACGCGGAATCTTTGGAAGCCGATTCCCCAGGCTTCTACCGAGTATTTTACGGAGGGGCGGATTTCAGAGGAAAAGAGCACCTCGCGATGGTGGGCTGGATGGATGGTGGGATGGTGGGATGGCGGGTGAGTCAAGGTGAGGTGGGGGAAAAAGTGTGCCCCGCCATCGCTCTTTGGTGATGGCCTTTGGTGGGATGCGCTAGGTCAAAGTGACATGCACTGGGTGGCGGGCTGAAGGACCCCCGCGCAATACTCCAGTTCACGCCTAAGTAGAGGGTACCTGGCCCCAAGGCGACTCCCTGAGTCGCCCGCTACCCCTCCAACAGCTGCCCGGCTCAGCGGGGAGGTGCGCACCCTTACGTCTGATGAAGCACTAGCCGCTGCTCAGGTACCCCCTAACGCTGGTGGCCCTACCGCATAGTTGGCCCCAGTTGGATCGAAACAACATCGAACAACAACAATAATAAAAACAAGGCGCCGTCATGTAAGCAACGGGATTCAGCCCAACCCACCTCGATGCCAACAATATGCGTATGGAAATGGGCTGCATTGCCTCTACTCGGGCACCAACGGTGTATGTTCCTCCCGTGTGTGTGCTTTTGGTTTGCATTGACATAGCAAGAAACCTACCTTGTCCTCCGCTCCCAATGTTTGTTACTGGAGACCCTCGCCCAAAGACTGGAGCTAGTGGAATGGTTTCCACGGTGCGTGCGCTCACAACTCCCATCGCCCCTGCCCGCCGTCACGTAACCAAACAACAACCCACCCAGCGAAAGTAACTGGTAGTTTGTTTAACCCACACTTACACTGGACTTTGCCTCACCTCGTTGCACCTCGGCTCGCCTGCGTTGCTTCTCCTCGAAAGGCTCGATCGATTTGTGCTTGTACCTATCCACAGACTCCACCGCCGGAGCTACCTCCCTCACGACCTGACAGCTCGAGCTGGTTCGACCTCCACCGTCGTCTCACCAGCCTACAATACCACAGCACTCGGTTCCGAAAGTTCTTCGGCAGCCACCTGGTCTTACGCCATAGGAACTTGTACCTCTATCCGACGCGACACGCATTAGCAACATGTCTTTCTTATTTGGGAGGGCCCGGACACGGACCGTCACCGACTTGCCCAAGCAGGCCCGCGAACACATCTTGAAGCTGGAAGGTCCCAATGGCGCTTCCAAGGTTGTCACCCCAGGACACCGTGATCCAGTGCGTAAGACTAACTGATCGTCTCAGGCAGAGGAGCTGGCTCGAGTCCTGAGCCAGATGAAGGTCATTCTCCAAGGGACCCACGGTACGACAATTCTCCCCCATCCCCTCCTATACCGCCTCTAGCCATCCCCATCTCTCTCCGCCTCTACTCGACCCCTTTTGCCTCGGCTTCCTCAGGAGATAATTACTAACACATCCCAAGAGGCCGATAGTTCCCCCGAGCAAATCTACCAGCTCGTCACCGGCCTAATCGACGAAGACCTCCTCCACCTCCTGGCCGTAAACCTCTTCCGCCTACCCTTCGAGTCCCGCAAAGACACCCAGGTCATCTTCTCCTACGTCTTCCGCTTCCGGCCCGCCACCGCTGCCCCCAAAAGCGACCCCATTGCCCTATCATATGTTGTCTGCAACCGGCCGCAAGTCCTTGTCGAGCTGTGCCGTGGATATGACCACAAAGAAAGCGCCACTCCCGCTGGCTCCGTCCTCCGAGAATTACTCAAGAATGAAGCTGCCGCCGCTATCATTCTCTACGACGACGGAGATGAACCCGGATCCAGTTCCAAGGGTCTCAATGCCATCGATCGCGATCGCCCTCAGAGTGGCCGGGGTGTCTTTTGGAGGTTCTTTGACTGGGTCGACAAGAGCTCCTTTGAAGTTGCTGCCGATGCCTTTACTACCTTTAGGGTAAGACACAGCCATATAACCAGTCGCTTAACGCCTCAGTGAGAACGCGAACTCACTACTTTCTAGGAACTCCTAACTCGACACAAGGAGTTAGTACCCAGGTATCTATCTGCCAACTTCGATCTCTTTTTCGACAAATACAACAACATCTTAGTTCAGTCCAACAGCTACGTCACCAAGCGCCAATCTATCAAGCTTCTTGGTGAGATCCTTTTGGACCGGTCCAACTACAGCGTTATGACCGCCTACGTCGATCGCGGCGAGCACCTCAAAATCTGCATGAACCTGCTCCGCGACGATAGAAAAATGGTCCAGTACGAAGGCTTCCACGTCTTCAAGGTCTTCGTTGCGAATCCCCATAAATCGATTGCCGTCCAGAAAATCCTCCTCATGAACCGCGAAAAGCTCCTCACCTTTCTCTCCCACTTCCTTGAAGACCGCACCGATGATGAGCAGTTCATCGACGAAAGAGAATTTTTGATCAAGCAGATTCGCAACATGCCCGCAGTTCCCGTGCCACCTCAGCGATAACAGGCATGCGGCCAGGCCAATGCCTCTCATCACGTTTTTCAGGTCATTTCCTTCTCATGTCTCTACTTCGACCCGACCAAGATACATCATTCACATCGGCGTTGTCTTTTTTTCTCCATTGATTGAGCGACAGCCTAGGCCCATGGATGGGGCGTCTTCAGAACTGGATCATCATGAACTTAAGTTTTTGGAACACAAAATCTCACAGGTACAGAACGGACACATTCTGATGCGATGGGAAGCTCCCTGACCGTGCCAATGTTATGGCCCATGATATTATTGTACACCAGACGCGCTCCCAGCCAACGCCAATCGAGTCCTACACACTTGGGTCAAATTGACTCATAATCCTAACTCCTAAATGCCCCTGCCAACTTTGAACTCAAAGTCTTCCACCTCACATCAGCGTTGCTTAGAGAGCAAGACATTGACGCTCTCCCGGGCGTTCTGTGTAGCCCACACGCTATCCTTGCCACCCCGACGCCATTCGTCACCAGAGGCATGCTCACCGCCACCCCTTGAGGCTTCTCCCATAATCACCTCAAGATCTCTCTTCTGCGAACTCAGCCAGTTCTTGACAAAGTTGGCGGGGTCTTCACTGAGCGATGTGAAGAAGGAGTGCTTGGCCTTGGAGACGGCGATGGCCTGGATGACTCGCGCGAGCTGATCGTCAAGAGTTGTCACATCCTTGAGCATGGCGGCATACTGTGGGTTGTTGATTAGGGGCAATAAGGAATCCCGGAAAGAGTCTTCCACCGAAACCTGGATATCGTAGATGGTCGGTTGAGGGTCTTTGTGGAATTCCTGGTCAATTCGGATCGTGTAGGGAAGGCTGATAGGGGGCAGGGGACGAAGGTGCTGTGTGACATATTCGTTAAGCATGGGAATGTATCCAACATCTCCGCGTTTTACAACCTGGCTGAGAGTTAGTCCGGCCTAGAAACGGTGAACAAAATAAGACCAACCTTCTTCAGAAGCTCATCGCAGCGGAAGTTGCGCTTCTCCTCGTCTTCCTGGAGACCCAGGAGCTTGATGTATTCCCACAGTCCCATAACAGCTTCTTGCTGCGTTGCCTCAGTCATGTCGACCACTTCGGCAAGCTCTGGGCTTAATTGGTACGTCTCGGGAGACTCCTGTCGGTGGAGGTTGATAGTGATGTTCGAGTTCTCATCTCCGTTGCGCTTGAACGTGAGCTCGTCGAAGTCAGCCGCGGCGGGTAGGTTCGCGTTAGGCTGGTTCCTGGTTGTAGCATCTGGTTTCTTCCACTCCACGGTCTGTTCGGCACCGTTTCGGAATCGCGAACGGTCAAAGTCGACGGTCAGGGCCTTGAAGAAGTGCGAGAACCGGTGCTTCTGTGGTGCTTGCGTCTTGGCCTTCTGGGCCGAAGGGCCTGCACCATCCTGCTCTGCCTTATCCCCAGCCTCCTTCTCTGCGTCCGGGGCATCCTTCTCATCCTCGTCATCGAGCAGGCGGCCTTCGATCTTGACGCGATACGAAGCTTCCATGCTAGGTGCGAAGTCAAAGGCGTCGACGTTAAGACCGCTGGTTTGCCAGATCTGATCCTCTACCGTGTTGCTGATCCAAACTCGAAGAGTCTTGTATCGCTAAAGTGCCTATTGTCAGCGTGTTGCTATTCGAGGATGAAACAGACAACCAACCTTGGTTGTACGGCTCGCACTATCGACAATATCCAGGCGCTTGCGCGTCATGGTGGCATCCAGTCGGCGCTCGACATCTTTCAAGTCTTTGTATCGCTGAGCGCCCTCCGTATCAACAATGCTGTCCTCGACGCCGTCGGGCATGTTCTTGTCGGTAGGTCTACGGCTACGTCTCTTGGCGAGCTCACTAGCATGCGCCTGAGCCTGTTGTTGCTGGGCAAGCTGGGCCTGAGTAAGGGGGACGGAAGGGTGAGGTCCTGAAGACATCATGGGTCCTGGATAGGCACCGGCGTTAGTAGATGGATCAGAGTAGGCAGTTTGGGGTCGTGGATTTACCGATTCCGCCTCGGCGCTGATTCGTCGCATGAGGCGACCGTTGAGGCACCTGTTGTGCATAGGAACGGTACTGCTGCTGCATTTTCGAAGTGGATTTTCGGTCGTTGAACAGGGATCAATTGCGGCCACCGTTGGGGTCAGTCGAACATAGGAAGTTTGATGAATAGGCGTGTCGCGTCGCATCGCATTGCACTGCGTCGCGGGAAAACGCTAATCCTCCAGGAGCAGGTCACGTGCACTTGGCTCAACCTCAGAACCTCTCACCCCGGCCGATAAGATAAGAAACAGTCAACCCAAGTTTCACTACCGCACCAGTCACTATGTGAGTTATTACAAAATGGATAAATCTTCTATTTACGAATACGGTACTAGAAAGGTAACTTCACCAATGTCAAGGTGGCAGGAAATACAACATATCCATTCCGTTATCAGTCTTCACAACTAAAACGAGGCATCAAGTCCGGCCGGGGGAATTCAATATTAATGTTGTCGACAGTCAGAACCCTGCTACACAAACCCACAGGGACTCCGCACTTCGACTGTGCGACTATATATGTAGGACATTGCCTGTTCGTAGATACTTAGGTTTAGTAGGAAGTTGTGGTTGAGGGTGACAGGCAGTCTACTATCCCGCCTCCTCCCCTGTCCTGTCCAGTCCAATACAAGACAACCTTCTCCCGCCTTCTAATCGCCGTCTTTTGCGTGGGCCAGGATCCTTTGATTTGATATTCAAGGTCTGGCAAACCCCATGGCTAATCTTAGTTTTGTCTCCCGAGACCGTATGCGGTCAGTATATGCCCACCTTCGCGTTGGGCTATCCGCTTTCCGTAGCAGAGGCCCAAGTCGACAGATGCACACCCTGGAGATGTCCACTCTGCTGCAATTTGTTGCACGTGTGGCATCTAGTCCCTTTGACTGCCATGCCCCCTCCAATGCTTGAAAATGCACCAAAAATGCGTCCACCACCCTTCACAAGAAATGAAACTCCACAGTAGTGCGCCTCGCTGCCAATGCCCATGACCGTACTGAATGCAATAGGTAAGAGGCAAAATGTTAAGGAGATCAGCCTCACGGCCTAAGCAGCCGCGTATCAGTCAAGTCTACCTATGCATTATTCATGTTTTGATGCCTCTTCAAAACGCGGAGCCGAGTCCACTCCTCGACTGTCTCTTGCTGAAGCGATTCCTTTTCGGCGCCGGATCTTCGGCGCCCTGGTTTTTGCTCAGATGATTGCGACCTTGTCGGTCGCTGACACCGAAGCCATCGGGATAGTTAGCTCGGCCCCCGAGAGTACTGGCAGGGCTCGACACCGTAGATGACATGTCGGCGAACCCATTATCACCGGCGTAACTTGCAGGCATGCTCTGAGATATGGCTAGGTCTCTTGCTCGTTCTAAGCACTCAATCCATTCGGCTGCCGCGGATGATCCACCTTCGAGAGGTGGTGATGAGGACTTAACTTCTTCAAAGGTGTAGTGTTGTCCACCCTATTCACAAAATATTAACAATCGTCACCAAGGAAAACGGGAAGAAGCTTACCGTGTCTACACACCAAACAATTTGACCCTTTGCGTCTTTTTGGCTTCTCCACGAGCAGTCTTGAGCCATGAGCGATATCTCCTGCTTCGCTCGTTTCTCTTCTCCGCCCGCTGGTGCAAGCACAATACGGCCGCTGGAAGTTATCATCACCAGCCGCTGCCGCTTTTTGGTTGTGCTTCCGCCAAAGAATCGTGACAGCTTCTTATGTCCCTCATCTGAACCTTTCCCGTGGGGACTTGAGGGCAAGGGTGTTGATACAACCATCAGGTCACCCAATTTCAGGATACGCTCATTGTTCCTCGTGAGGACTGGTGACCATTCAATGTCCAATTGGGTGGGAGGAGGCAGTTCAGTGATGATTCGTGCTGGGCGGCTGTTTCCATTGGCAGCGTTGGTCTGTGACTGAGGAGGGCCTCTCGAGTTTGAGGGTGCCATTGGCGTACTTGAGAAGCCATTGAGCTGGATGACATTTGGCTCCTGGGCAGGCGGAATATATGGGCGAAGTCTCGGCGCTTTAGATCTCCACAACCCCTTTCCAAATGGCTGGCCGTCAAAGAATTCGTGATTCTTGATGTGCTCTATGGTGAGTCGCCGGGCTGGGTCGAGGACGAGGCATCGGTCGACGAGATCCCGTGCTGCAGGAGGGAAGCCTGCGGGGAACTCGTACTCGAGATTGACAATCTTTTGGAAGGTCAGGTACTCGCTGCCGCCCTTGAATGGAGGCCGTCCAGCCAGGAGTTGGTAGATTATGCAACCAAACGCCCACAAATCACTAGCCTTGCAGGCATTCTTGTGTGTCAGGAGCTCAGGGCTCACGTACTCGGCGGTTCCCACGAAGGACGCGGCGCGATTATCATCTTCGCCGTCATGTCGCCCCGGGTCAGGCGCCCCACGATCAACAGAGTCTAGGTTCCTGGTGTCGCGGGGATCCTTCAGTAACTTGGCGGTTCCAAAATCTGTGATCTTGACATTCATCTGGTCGTCTAGCAGCACATTCTCCGGTTTCAAATCTCGATGGATTACACCTCTTGAATGCATGTAGTCGATGGCGTCGAGGATCTGGGCACCATAGAACCTTGTGCATTCAATGTCGAAGGTACCCGTCTTCTTCAGCACACCTAGTAGTTCGCCGCCATTGCACAAATCGAGCACGTAGTACAGCGACGTCTCGTCCTGAAAGGTATAGTATAGTCGAACGATGCCGGGGTGCTCTGTGAGACGGTTGAGGGTGTTCTTCTCGATGTTGACGTATTTTATCTTCTTCTCCTTGATGATGTGTCTCTTCTCGAGAACCTTGATGGCATATTCCTTGAGAGTCTGGCGGTCGGTAGCGAGATACACGCTGCTGTAGGAGCCTTCACCAAGCACGCGACCAAAGTTGAAGTCACGAACTCCCTTCTTGACCTGTCGAACAACAGTCCGACCTGTTGCGTCGACCTCCCGGCGAACACCTACTGCAGCACCACGGTCCTTCCATTCCTCACTGCTTGCAGGTATTGGGGCCTCGCCGGCGTACGGGGGGTTCGATTGGGAGCCGCCCTGAGCGGAGGTGTAGCCACCGCCCATGCCTCTAGAGCTCCTTCGAGCGGGCAACGGGGCACCAGTCGGTGGAAGTGCTTGACGGCTCGAGTTGTAGGCCGGTTGGGGGTCTCTTTGACTAGAGCCGTCGGCGGGATAGGTTTGGCTGGGCTCGGGAATGTTGGGCAGGCCATAGATGGACAATCTTGAAAGGTCGGGCTGAGGGGATTGCTGAAAGGTGTCGCTAGCCCCAAGGTCTGGAGCGAGGACGGGCTGCCGGGTGGGCGGGGCGAATCGGGGGTCGTTGAGGATGGGTTCGATACTGGCATCGATGGGTTCGAGATGGATGGTGTGGGCGAGAGATTCTGTTGTATGATGAGAGGCGGAGGCAGAGGCGGAAACAGAGGTAGCCTCAGCAGCATCGTCGGGGTTGGCGATGCGCAGGCCGCCCAGGGCCTGAGAGAGGCTCAGGTCCCCGTTCATGGTGACAATGTGATGGAGGGACACTGTGGTTATCCTCAGGAGCAGTGTGTATAGAGGAGGAGAAGCGCTCGGGGAGAGGCGCTCGATGAGAGAGGCGTGGGTCGTGGACGTGGACGAGGGACGGTCGGCCACTGACGACGGCGAATCCGTAGACCATGGAGCATCACCGGTGGTGGTGCTGTCGGGGAAATTGGTTAGCAGCAACGCCTGCTGGGACGCGAGTGACAGTCCAACTGGGCCCGCGGGCTTCGGGGGCTGTACCTTTCTCTCTCTATAGGGACGGAGCCCGGGAACGCTGCTGTACGAGGGACGCCTCAGGCTGCCGGATCTCCAGCCAGGATGCTCTGTACGGAGTAAATGCTGGAGAATGCACAAATGTCGGTAGGGGAAAGGTACTCGGTTCGTCGAGTAATGGGTGTGTTGGTACTCCGGTGTGGCTGGCGGGAGCCTGGTGAGGTGAGGTACCTGGACGTCCAACCCTTGCCTGTCTGCCTACTATTACCTACGTACTGCGGCGTACCCAACTGTCCAGCCTGTCCAACTCGATGGGGTCAGCCAAGCGTCAGGCACCTTGCCAGGGTCCCAAAGTTCAGGCAGTGCGTGCTGCTGCTGCTGGGTGAGCCATCAGTAAGCCTGCTTGGGGTCCCCTGGTAGCTAATTCCAGCCTTCTTCGCCCGACGGCCACGCCAGCAAAATCTCGTACTGCATCCAACAGCCAACCGTGAAGGTACCAGTGGCCACGGCCGGGTAGCGTCCATAGCGTGCTCAACGTATTCGTCTTATTGTTAATTTCACAGAACAGATTACCACTACAGCATGCACCCATCTCCTGTTGGAAGTTGAGAGGACGCGCGACCAAGCTGCGGCTGGGCCGACGCGTTGCACTCCTGTCGCCTGTAACAGGCTATTAATGGTTCCTCGTTTAGGCGGCCGGTGGCACTGCTGGCACTGCTGGGCCACAGCTTAGTTGGCAGCTGCCTCCACTGAGGCGTCGCAGGCCCCAGACAACCTTTCCTGGAACTGGGAAGCCCGCGTCGCTGTGTCAAGCCAGGGCCGCCACACCTCTGCTGCATCCAGAGTGAGGTCAGAGGCAGTGAGGTCAGAGGCGAGAGATTACGAATGTCCTCCAGCCATTTTCTTCGTCAACCCCGTCAATTCCGTCCCAGCTTAATTACTATGTATTTCTATGTACATTCGTTCGCACCGGGATTCCTATTGTGGCACCCCGTCGTGTCCAGAAACTTCCACTCAAAACGCCCGCGTTAATGGCTTCCAGCCAGCACCTAGCGCGCTAACAAATCGCGTCCAACCACCCACTCGCCCACCGAGAATTACGTGCCTTTCCAGAGCACCGTTTGTTACGGAATGAGAGCCTTCCGGCCTCGTACCCAGCGACTCCCACCTGGGGGAGATGAGCTGATGGGTCCTTCCCGTGGATCCTGGCTCAGGGCTGGAGCAAATCATACCACCTCCATCCGGGGCGTACTCCATAATCAGACACTTCAACGAATCCGCTTAGGGCAGCTCCAGAGCGCGATCTCCAGCCCTGCCGCGACGGCCCAGCGAGTCGCGCTGAACCAGAAGCCGGATTCGTTTGGTGTCCAGTGGACCAGCCTACGGCGCGTGGGTGATTCCCGACCGGTACCTCCTTGGCTTAATTACCTAGGTACCCATCTCCTGCCCAGTTGTCCACAGTAGCACTTACCCTGTACCTTTGCCTCCATCCGTGATCGCTGCTTCCCATGCACATGTTCTCTGTGAGTAGATACATTGAGGCGCATATGAAGGTGCGTAGGGTGCGTGGGGATGAAAGGCAACTGTGATACAGGAAGGCTCAAAGGTTCTCGCCGATATGTGCTCCAATTTGTGAGGTTTGTTGGTTCCCTAGTGAAGTCTTGTACCAACCTTGCAAGATGCTCCGAGTTAAACCGTCAACCATCTCCTTAACTCACGTTGAGCTGAAGGACTTTGAACGCCGACTAAGGTACAAACATCATATGGAAGGGAAAGGCACATCGGCATCATCATACAGGAGAGCATGCTCATCACACAGCCATACACAAGCAGACTCATTTAACCTCGAGCAAACAGCCGACGACGAGGACGAGTTGTCTGCTGCCGAGCGCGATGATGGGGATCTTCATCTATCCTCGGAATCTGCACCTAGTCACGAAGATCTTGATCTCACCAGGACGCAGGACGCAGGATCAACGGCAGCCTTTGGTGTAAATCTATCGCCGTTGGGTTCTATGCGGCGTAGCGTCTCGATCCACCATCGAACCATCCCAGGTGAGTTGGATAAGACGGACCTTTTTGATGACGCACTAACAAATCACCAGGAGAACACGGTGGCATAGCGGTAGAGGCAGCGGCCCAAAGTGATACTCCACAGGGGCTCCGAGGCGGCTCAGAGGGCAGCCTGAATGAACCGCCTGTGTTCGAGCTACCATTGAGGGGGGCAATTCCGTCTCCATTTTCGCCAGCACCGAGGGCGACACATGTGAGTCTTGGCCTATATCGCGGGTTCCAGGCTCACCGTGTGACAACAATGGTGTCCAGGTCGAAACGGAACAACCAAATGATCAACTGCAATCGGGAAGAGATGACTTTCTGGCACATGGCGATGACCTGCCATCCTACGATGGCGGAACGGGCTCTGGGGGCCCAGTAGTCGGCGACGGCCGGCAAATCCAACCACGGATTGAGCATACGATGCCAGTAGCCCATTCTCCCAGCGCACATGCACGGAGATACACGAGACGGATTCTGACCCTAGACAGCCCTCGTACAACGCCGTTGCCACCATCTGCAGAAGGGATCGCGGGGGAGTTTAACACCACAGTCACCATGCCACGAAGGCTCCCTGTGTACAACGACATGTTTTCAACGGCTGAACAGCCACAGACACCACGGCACCTACCAGAGGCTCGTCACCAGAGCAGATTCGACGGGTCTTACACGGCGCCGGTTGGGCAACGGCTTGGGCAAACCGTGATGGAGACCACACCTGTCCCTGGACGTGGAGTGCAAGTAAGGCGTGGTGGCAGTCCATCAGGCCTGAGAAGGCCTGGGTTTCAGGGATTGTATGGCGGAACAGAGAATACGGAGGAAGAATGACCCGTGCAAAGACGCAAAAGACGCAGAGGCAGAGACAGGGAGAGAGCGGGAAGGGAACTGGCTTAATGAGAAGTCTCAATTGCGGATGACGAGGTGCCATCAAAGCACCTAGGGCTGCCGGTTGCAGATTTGCTGAGGCCTCATGTCAGCACGCAAATTCACCCGACTGGTATGGCATCCTGTAATCACCTCGACGACCTAATTACGGTTGACTTTTTCTATGTACTAAATGGAGACCACCACATCATTCCGGCTCGAAATTCCTTTCCAGACGCCTGTCCCGGCTCGGGGAAAATGGCAACCCTTGCCAGGCGAGCCCTCACAGGGCACTGCGACACTCCCAATGAAATCAGTCGAGTCGTGTCTGACCTGAGTGGTGGGCTGTCGCGTTGATCTGGGCACAGCGCCGAACAAGCAGGTCAGCCCGCTGAACGTTGACCATCCAACCAGACAGCGACTCGGGACCTCCCTCCAGGGTTATCCTATTATGGGACTAGCCGGCCAGGGACCCTTAACAATTACGCAAACCAGAAGTGGGAAGTGCGTCGGGAGGTACGTACCGTGCTGTGCAGGGTGATTTAGTTCAGCGCTAGGCCGTTTTTAGGGCCGGCACGTTTGCAACAAGCGGCCGATAAGCTGATGCCGTGCAGACAGTGCGGGAGATATTCGCACGCGCCCAGACGGCACGCTTTCGGCACGTCCCTCCCCATCTCATAGCGGCGCGCACGCCAAGCTGAGACTCGGCTATCGCGGGACAAGTACTGTGACACGGAGTTCGCCGTCTGCGAGACCAACACACAGTGCCAAAGTCTTTTTACCCCAGGTTGCCCGTGGGCGCCCATGCAGCCTCACTCCGATCTCCTGCAGCTAGAGCCAAGAGCCACTCGTGCCCCTTCCTCTCACACTCGCTCCTTCCTTTCTTCCTCTTCTCTCTCTTGCAACCCAGTTTCTCCTTCCTACATCCCACTCAGCCAGACATACATAACACTCTGGGCACCTCACACATCGTCGTTGTCCTAGGTCGATTTTCTCTCCGACCTTTACCATCAACCACCCATCAAGCCTCATCCGTCGCTTCTACCCTCCACACTCTCGTCTACCTCGTCCTCGCCAGGCGCTCGACACCCTTCGTCAATTGTCCACCTGCCATCCTTCCTCGACAGACTCCCTCTTGGCGACTTCCCCAGCGCCGACTACTATTTTCGCCCTCACACCCACACTTACACGCGACTCGTGGACCCTGACGACAACCTCACCAACGTTCCCGGAATTCTATTGATGGTTTGTGACCGCGTTGACTACTAACCACTCATCATTTCCAGTTCATCCACTTTCCAAACTCTTCCAAGATGGCCTACTTCAGCCCCCAGTTCTCGTCTTCCTCTCCCGTCCTCATTATGTCCCCGCAACCTCCCCACCAGTCACCTCTGGGTATGGCAAGCTTTGCAAACCGCCATGCATCACCTCGATCCTTTGGCTCAGGATCCAATCAATTCGCGTCTTTTCAGTCAACACGACCCGCTGCGGCTGGACGAAAGCGCTCCCGTGACGAGGCATCAGTCAACCTCGAGCCTGACGTCTCTGCTCTGCCAGTCGAGGAGCCAGAAACCGAATGGGTATACGGACCCGGCATGACTCTCATCAAATCGAAGACGCAATATGTCTCCGATGCTGGCACCCAATCTGGAACTTGGCTCGAAGAGAAGAAGGCTGCCGAGGAGTCCACTGTCCAGGAGCTGCGAGCCCTCAAGAGAAACCACAAATCGCAACGCACTGAGCGCAGCTCCGGTGCTCTATCCTCTGCGCCCGCCTCAGCTACCACCTCTCCCCTCAAGATCAACCTCGTATCTTCGTCACCCGAGGGTCGTCAAGCTCCTGTTATTGACGACTTCACACTGCATCTTGGCATCGGCTGGAGACGAATCAGCGATGACGAGCACATTCAGGCTGCTGCTCGCGGCTGGGCTCGCTTCATCGAGAACCACTTCGCTGTCTCCAACGTTCGCGTGGTTCTGGAAAGCAACGGTCTTCAGTCTTATCTCGTGGAAGCAGCCGAGGGCTTTTTTCTTTTCGCCGAAAATCTCCGTCAAGGCCAACTTGTCAGCCAGACTGTCGAGGGCGCACTCCGCAACCTTCAGTGTTCGCCCCCCAAATTTGACGGCGCTGAAACGCTCTCAGCCGCCGAATCACCGAAGCCAGTTGACATGCGTGCCGGCGCCGTCCTGGCTGACACTGAGATGAGGATGGACTGAGCCCCCGTCGAACGGGATCCTATCAAAAAATCTTGCTATTTAATGTTTTGGAGTTTTGTGTGTTTGCCATGCTTGGAGGACTGGTCCGGGGAGGGAGAAAGGGCTTCGGTATCATCGGATTGGGAAATTTAACAAGGGGCAATCGCCGTGAACGGGGAGTTTTCATCATGGCCGTGTATCATCTACATATCGGGTTTATTCATTCATCTACTTACTGGGTCGCGAAGACCACATTTAATCTTTTGTGCCTTGCTGATGATGCTTCGTGAAAAGGCGCCATGATGGTGAAACCTACCAGGCGCCAGATTTCGTCGACCCCGAAGACGGCGTCTAGCCGTGGTTACCGCGCCATCCTGGGTGATTGACACCGGTCCGAGCATTTCGGCACTACCGGAAGCAAAGCTCCATAGGCTTTTCATTCCTGGCGACTCACCCTGGTCAGGTAGTCTGTTTATCAAATGGGCATAGTGGCTCGGAAGGCCCCATCGATTCCTTGCGAGGTACTCCGTAAAGTGCGGATAGATGGCATTTTGCTTCATTTAGCTTCATAGGGCGTCGCGTGGTTTTGGATAATAGAGGGTTGCCAGGGCGGCAAATGTGATATTTTGGTAAGGTGGAAATTCCATAGCGAGAGGCAATTGGTATCGATTCACTAATGCCTTCTGTTCAAATATCTTCGGATTGCCTTCAATCCATGGAGGGAGAGCAGTTTACCCAGAGCAGGCAGGCAGTGACGGGTACAGTACCAAGAGGAGCCGCCTACCCTGTACCGCCGCTATCCCACGTTTGGCGGGCGCTGACAACTTACGCCTCTGGTTCTCCATGGGTACTTACGGATACCCAGGTTCTCTAGAGCCAACACACGTATCGCAGGTACCACCTTGGACCTCTGGCATGGCCGAATTGGTATCAGGCCCCCTCTGGGCGGCTTTGGTTCTGGCGCAAGCCCAGCACTAAGTACGAGTACGGACTACGTAGTCACGGAAGAGGTAGGTCGGTAGGTCGGTCGGTAGGTAGCCATCAAACGACAAGCGACGACGACGTCTATCCGGTCCAGCTTCGTAACTGCCTACCTACGCATCCATCGTATCAAGAACCCCCTGCCAGCTCTTTCCATTCACCGCTGCCTACGCTGTCGCGTGCTCTGCCCCGACTCCATTGTACTGGTCCGCCCGCGGTGTCGCAGGCGGCTTTCCATCCTCCCCCAAATCTGCTCGCCAATCCGCCAACCCGCCCATTCACCCATCGATTGCCCGCCATGTCGACGCCGAGCCAGCTCTTCCTCCTCTCCGACCACATCAAGCTGTCGCTCCTGGAGCGGAAGCGTGCCCAGAGCCTCAACCTCGACGACGACACGCAAGATGGCCACATCTCCCGCTCCCTTGACCAGTTCCGCAACGGCGTCGCAAGTCTCGGCGACGAGCGACAGCGCCTGGCCGACGCCGGTGACGCGACGTATGTCCCGCCTCCCCAAGCTTGCCTCTGGGGGATCCCGCCTTGGTCTTGTCGTCCCCCGACCGCTAACAAACCCCCATAGCGCTGCCTCAAACATCACCGAGTCCATCACAGCGCTCCAGAAGCAGCTGGACGATCTGACAGCTCAGTTCCACGGCTTCGCCAACCCGTCTACCACCGCCACCCTCACCCAGCCCAACTCGGATGCTCTCGCCGAGGACTTCGCCCATGCCGCCTCAACGTCGCCCTCCGGCCGCAAGCCCAAGACGGTGCGCTTCAGCGACACGCCGCCGTCCCCGTCCGACGAGCTCTTCGGCCCCTACCGCGACGACCCGGCCACCGCCGACACCGCTGGCTACCAGGACGAGGCCGCCAGTATGTCCAACCAGCAGATCCACGAGTACCACTCGCAGATTCTGGACCAGCAGGACGAGCAGCTCGACCAGTTGGGCGTTTCCATTAGCCGCCAAAGGGAGCTGAGCATGCAGATTGGCGATGAGCTCGACAGCCATGTTGCCATGCTGGACGAGGTCGAAGGCGTCACCGACCGTCAGCAGAGCCGCCTGGACCGCGCCAGCCGTACACTGGGCAAGGTAGCTCGCGGTGCAAAGGAGAACTCGCAAATGACCGCCATCGTCGTACTCATCATCATTCTCATTCTGCTTATTGCCGTCTTGAAATAGTCAGCCATCTTCGTTCAGGGATAGCGGGCGTAATCGCATCGGTCGGTGTTTCGGAGTTGTACGGATGGCATCCTTTACACAATCATTTGCTCTTTTTTCTTATTTTCTTCTTGGGAATTCACCAATTTTCTTCAGTCAAATCATCCAATGTCTGCAATCGGACGAAAGCCACCCACCCGTTAATTACTTGCTTGTACATACCGCACGTAGGAATGAGTATTCAGCAGCCTTGGGCTAGGCCAGCCATCATGCTAGCATTCTCTAAACCCCAAGCTCTTAATGCTTCACTTAGCAGTCTAGACCCTCGCTCCCGTTCACGTCATGAGCATCCTCCAGCTCTTGTCCCCTTTCTCAACGGATGACGTCGCCCTCTTTATCAATGCCCTCCAGCCCTTCGAGAATATCGCTACCACCTAGCATCCCTCTCCCCCCAACCGTTGCCCCCCTCTCACGGGACCATACTTCGTGAAACTTGACGCTTTTGTCGCTGGACGCGACGACAATGCAACCCTCTTGACCGGCCGAACCGCTCTTCTGGTTCATTCTGTACCCTGGCCCGCGAGGATACGGAATGGCGTAGAGGGCTCGCAACTCGCCCTCCCAGGGAATTGCCGCTACTTGCTTGCACTCGGGCCAGCTGAATATGGCAATTCGGTACGGATGTTCCGGCTGAGCATACCCAAAAGTCGCCGCAATTTCGCGCCGGGTTGTTGACCAGATGAGTGACGTGACCTGCGCCGAAACAGATATGGTGGCAAGAGCCGTGCCAGAGGTGGTGTGGAAGAAGTGTATGCACTTGTCGTTGGAGCCCCCTCCTGTGGCAATCAAGCCTCGTCGCCAAGGGCAGAAAGCGATGGCTTTAACGGCAGCACCGTGGACCCAACGGTGTCGTTCAAGGCCAGATCCGAGGTGGCGGAGCGAATCAAGCGACGATCGAAATGTCTCGACCTCGGTAATGTTCTCGTCTGCCCGTGTATTTGGACCGGGTGTCATTGTATTGTAGCTGTAGAGACTCGCCTCGTCTCCTGTTTCTGATCCCACGTCAAGATTAAATGGTTCTAGCCCCGGTAGACTGGCATTCCCGTTCCTAGTTGGGTAAACGAGGCTCTTCTCGAGAATGCGATCGACCTCAAAGAGACAACAGAGGTTGTCATTGCCCCCTGATGCAAATAGCTTTCCGTCGGGCGCCCATGCGAGGCCGCATATCTGCTGGCTGTGGATGGTGATCTTGGCAACAAGTGATACGGCTCCAGGCCATATGTCTCTTGAGACCTCTAAATCTATAGGCCATTCAACCACGTAGTAATACAAGGTTCCCAACTCGTCTCCAACGACGAGGTCCTCCGTTTGCACAAGTATGCCGGGATTGAAGGGATTCTTTGACGGACGTAGCGTGCATGTCGGGCGCCAACTCACACAAGCAATCGGGAAGGGTTGTTGTACCTCAAAACGAGGCAACCCATCATATATCGATCTGAGAATAAGCGAACCGTCAGATTGCCCGATTCCAAGTATGGCTCTGGTACCCTGTTCCGACGAGAATCCGATAGATGTCAACCAGACGTGCGAATGAGCACCGTGTATCATGTTGACACCGCCGTCCTCAGTCCAGGCATATAGAAGATTACCCAGGCAAACAGCAAGGGTTTGAGATGCAATCGAGTATGCCAACGGAGAGCAATAGAAGTCATCCTTCAAGTTTGGCGCATCGAGGACCCTGAAATTCGTTAGGAATAAATCTTACTCCGCTCTCGAGCCACGGCATACCTGAATGGTGCAACAGGGATGATCCGGCTCCTTGCTGGCCTTGGAGCAACTGTGAATACTGTCAGCCTCTTACCAGGGCTGAGTATCTTTATTTCTCATACTCAAGGTCTCTTCTTGATTCACCCATCGATACCCATTCCAGGCTGTTCGGGTCTTGCCTTGGACCTCGTATTTCTGGTTGCCCGGAGTAGATCTTGGAAATGGGGACCTCTGACCAAAGTCAAAGATCTTGCGCACCCTGTCAATATCCAAGGCAGTAGCGATTCGACCCTCATGCTTATCTAATTCATCTTGTGTGCTTGGCTTGGTGCCATAGAACGAAGTCGAAAAGACACGGGAATTCGTGCCGCGTCGAAATAAATGCCCGTGTCCGTCGTCGATGGGAGTTGGACCGGGGGCCAGCCCTCCAACTGACCACACAGCACCTCGGCTAACTTGCCTCATGTTTCCATGGTTCTGTGGCAAATGGCCCAAGACGGTGCCAGCTGGCACATCGTGTTAGAGGAGGACCACATAGGAGAGTGAATTAACGAACCTCTATTGTGGGCTCTCTCGTCGGCTTGAGAAAGAGAATCCCGAGCCGGTGTCACAGTAGCCCCTCGGGCAGAAAATGGATCCAGAGAGGCGCTGTCGTTCCTTGTGATCCTTTCAGGCACCGAAAGGTCCTGAGGTTTCTTGGTCGTTCGATATCTCTCTGCAAGGGGTGACGAAGGGTCTCGTCTTGGAACATATCTGTCCAGGGTCCGTCCACTTGCGTCGAATTGCTTTCTCCTGAACCTAAGAGATGGGGAGATGGGTGAGCTTCGACAAAGAGACGTAAAGGCACCGTTTGCTTCCTATTCGCTAAGTGGACGTCTTAGAGCTGATATAGCTCTGGTGGATTTTGGTGGTTTGGGGCTTGGAGTTTCTGGTTCTGC
This sequence comes from Cylindrodendrum hubeiense, assembly GCA_014621425.1. NCBI lineage: Eukaryota > Fungi > Ascomycota > Sordariomycetes > Hypocreales > Nectriaceae > Cylindrodendrum > Cylindrodendrum hubeiense. The sequence continues at coordinate 56,914 of JAANBB010000109.1, forward strand.
CGTTTCAATCGCTTGGTCTACACTATCGCAAGATCCTGGGCCATCGAAAAGAGAGATCTGTAAATACTTGACTGCCGGTGACGATGTAGGAGAGTTTTCAAGCGAGTCGTAACCGGAATCTGCGGGACTGTGTGGCTGGGGACTGGCACAGCGGATTCGTCTGAGCACCCTTCGGGAACGAGTCGGTCGTCGCATCATTCAACTGTATCTTAGGGAGGTGGATGACGGACAGCCGATTTTGACGGCCAATGGGGAAAGGTAGCGATGGAGCAGAGCCAAGTCGTCAACACCGTGCAGAATCGAGTCTAGCTGCGGGTGTCATGGATAATTAACGGGAACGAATGGACAGGAATATCGATAAAGGCGATGCCAAGTAAGCCTGATAAGAAATGGGCACCATTAAATCCACGGGGAGACCGGATCTACCGACGTGTTCGATAAGCAGTATGGATATTTCTGGATGGTTGTTGTAGGGAAGATAGGATTTAGGTGAACGGAGTCGAGATGTTTAGGGGAAGGAGTAACAGGAGTGGCGCCCGGCTACTCGGTGGAGGGCACTACATGCACGTGAGATTTACTGGTTGAATCACTAGAGAGGGCCTATGGCGCCTAAGAGAAGCACTTGGCATTGGGGAAGATCCAACTTGCCAGTTGTGGACGTCACTTTTGTAGGGTCGGAAGCTGCGGTGGTCTCTAGTATAGTAAACTTAGAAGACGTGCTCTTTTGGGTAGGTAGGTACCTAGTATGCAAGCAACAGGAGTTTCCGCCTTTAGGTCAGTGTGTCGGCAAATCATAATGTGTCATTGACTGGGATAAGAAATAATACAGGCATCTCTGTTGAAGAGGAAGAATGATATTTACAATGTTCTCCCACGAGCCTGTCAAAGCCCTCGGGGTTGGCCAACTCTCCCCCTACGACATTCCTGCAACAATGTTCGCATACTGCGAGTTCGGGTAGTCGAGCCAATTCTCAGTTGAATCCAATGAACCGAGAGAGGTGAAACTGGTGCCGATGAGCGAATCCGTACCGGTCTTATCGGCGGAGGCCTCCCAGAACATGCTACCGCCCAGGCCCAGACCCTGAAGATACGATACCTTCTTCTGGACCACGCTAGGAGTATCGAACGAGATGAGCTCCTTCGTGCTTGAGTCGTAGCTGTAGTAGGCCTGCGCAACGTCATCGTATTGAACTGTGGCACCGGCCCTGGGCAATGCCTTGTAGTCCCACACTCCGGCTTCCCAACTACCAGAACCAACTCCAGAGAAAGTCTGACCAATGCCCGAGGTACTTTCGAATGCGCGACCATAGATTGGCATACCAAGCACAAGCTTTGCTGCAGAAACACCGCCATTGATGTAACCCTTTACGGCGGTATTTGTGTTGAAAGGTGTTGTGTTGGGCTTATTCGCGTTGGCATAAAGGTTTGCGTTGTGACCGGAGTAGGTGTTCCAAGAGCCGGCATAGTCATATGCCATCAAGTTGACGTGGTCGACAATACTTCCAATTTGCGCCAAGTGCAGCTTTTCGTAGTTGGTAGAACCAGCAGGGGCTGCGATCGATAACTGGAAGTGGTGGCCAGAGGCGTATTGGTTTGCGTACGAATCCAATTCATTACGAACAGCTTGGAGAAGGAGCACCATATTGGCCGCTTCTGTTTCATCCGCAGGGTACTCCCAGTCGATATCAATGCCATCGAAGCCCCAGTCCTTCATAAGTGTAACTGAAGACTTGGCAAACGTAGAACGGGTCGTAGCAGTGCTTGCAGCGGCTGGGAAATTTGTTGACCAAGTCCAGCCCCCGATGGACAACATCACCTTGAGCTTGCGGTTGGCCTTCTTCAGAAGATATAGTTGCTTAACACAGCCATACGCGTTGGTTCCAACATCATTCCAGGCTAACCATATGTAAGCCAGTGCTCAAACCGTGAGAGGAATATGTTACTTACAATCGCTAGCGTAATGCTTCTCCAAATCGGCGTAAGAGTCTCCAGTGTATCTTGTAGGAAAATTAGCGAACCAAATTCTGCAAACTTGTTTGGCATCACTCACACAGTTCCATCAGCCCGAAGATTCATGAAAGAATACAGAACGTGGGAGATCTTTGAGGCAGGGAGGTCTTGAGGCTGGTAGTTTCTTCCATATATACCCCTAAACCACATTAGTCTGTGGACATCGTCCACTGGGGATTCACAAACCAGTTGGTAAAATAGACGGCGTTAACGTAGCCATCACCCCGTTTAGACAAGGCAGCCGGATGTTTGTGTTTGGTGATCGGGTTTGCTAGACCTAGAGGAACTTGGAGCAAGATGAAGATCGCCCAACAGATAGCAGAAGGAGAGAGCATAGTGAGTTTGAGGCGAGAGGGAAGTTGATTAATCGGTCAACGAGGACAGTTTGTTATGCTAGCACCGGGCTTCGCAAAGAAAGGAATGTTTGTAAGGAATGTAGAAGCTTGAGGGCAGCGTGAAAGCCCAATACCACAGGTGGAAAAGGCCATAATTATATCAGTCGAGGCAATACTGAGCACATCTATTGGAGGCAACCAGTCCAACATTTGCTTCCACCTTACGAGTCCCCTTCGTAGGGCTGCTCTCAATCAACTGGATCGTTCCACTCCCTAACAGTGGGCGTGTCATGTTACTACGCAGCTTGGCCCCCCTTCATTCAGCATCATGACTATGGCAGGACTCCATGTCGGGGAAAATGCTAGCACCTAGCTCATCGATAGCTGGTACGTTATCTGCAACGTTGCGCATAAACCTCTCTCTGCTGGGCCTCCTTGATAGTCTAATGTATGGGACGAAACGTGTGATGCCATTTGAGGCAGCTGGTCTGGCGATGCCTCAAACTTGATTCCTTCGGAGGTTGAAGGAGAGACACTGTCTCACTAGCCCCTCCATTGCTTGAGATATCCAATCAAGTTACATGCAGTTCTAACTGAAGGCTGGGGATAGCAGGCTTGATGGATGGACATGGCACATCGCTTTGGGGCCGGGAGGCCATCATCAGGGGCCGTAGATTAGATTAAGCGCACCAGCCTATGATGCTTGCGACGGACGTGATCGTGGTATGAGATTCCTGGCTCGCGCGTGATACGCTAGGCCGATGACCCTGGTCAGGACTCTACATAACATGACCATGGCTCAGTGTCCTGATTCGGCGTGGCCCTAGTTCGTCCGAACATTCGGAATCTATATTACCGTGACGAGGCACCGGATATAGGCCAAACTTGTGGTACAGCATGTGAGATTATGTAAGTGGGTGTAATCGTCAACTCGGATGACTATAGAATTATAAAGGAAGAGGGGCCACGCGATGTTGGATAGTGGGTGAATTCGGATGAGCCATCTGCGGGGATCTGGGTGCAAGATTCCGAGATATGACATTTCCTGTGGTTTATGGATATTATGCATTGTCTGCTAAGCCTCTGGCAACACACCGGCGACATACGATAAGGCCCGAAGTGGTGAATGACCATGGCCCATGGTCCGCAGAAACGGGGCATCTTGAAACGAAATCGGGTAAAAGCTAGGGGTTCTGGGTCCATGTCGATCATCTCGATGGCACAGTCAAGCCCAAGTTGGGGAACCATGGGTACGTGGTACGTTACTAGACAGGGGAAGGGATATCGTATGGTGTAGCAATGGGCACCCTAGACTGATACCTGCCTCTTTTGGGGAACTAAGTCACCCTCCGGTCCCTGGCAATCTCGAGGGGTTCCCGGAGTGATGCCGAATTGTCATGGTTGAGGACGCCGCCACCTGGTTCGTAATACTTCCCTTGGAAAATGGTTCCTGGGGCCAAGCGAGCAGCTGGTTGGTTCGTGTTGTTTGAAGAACAGATGGATCCGAAACGTCTGGGAAGGAGTTACAGCCCCAACATCGACCCAGGTGCCTGGACTACTACATAATGAGATACAGAAATGGCGAGACACTCACGTAGGACCTTCAAGCTCGCCGATTTCGTGATATGTGTCTGGTGTGGACGATGCCGAGGTTGGAAAGCGCACCTTGTAAACTGCTGCCTGCCTACCCTACACCAATCCAGACTGCGCCGTCCCGCGCATCCCCGCCACCTTGACCATCACCGGGGCCTTCGACGTCATCCCGCCGCCTTCCAGACCGAAGCTCACCCCGCATGCGCAACGTCCTGAGCAAGCTCTATCGCCAATCCCTCATCCCCAAGCCTCTGCGCCGCTTGAAGGATGACCAGTGTGAGTCCTCTCGCCTCGATCCCGCACTCAGCAACATTATTGACTGATACAAGGCGGCTAGCACGGCGTAGCCCGCTCCACGCGGTCCCGAACTGACGAACAGCGCCAGCGAGACCTCGAAAGGATCCAGAAATACCGATCCTTGGAAGATCAGGTTCGCGACCAGGTCAGGCCTTCTACCTCCCGTCTTCAACAGTCGACAAGCCGAACCCTCTCTAACTGGCTCGTTGCAGATCGCCGAGAGCAAGTACGGCTTGGAGACGTTCCACCTCACCTCCAAGATCCTCCGCCTCAACCCCGAGTACTACACAATATGGAACGCCCGCAGGCGCTGTCTAATATCTGGCTTATTATCCAAACCATCGGCTGGGTCGTCGCCCTTGAAGGCGTCGCCGAGTACTTTAGCGACCGACACTCCCACAACCTCTTCCGCCGCTTCGTTGCCCTCATACTCGACCGAGACCCCGCGAGCCCCCGACCCCCCGACAGCTGGGAAGAGTGGTATAATACTTGATCCGGAATCTGCACCGGCTGCAGATGATGCGTCGAAAAACGAGCAGGATACCGACATGATCCGCGCTGAACTGGCCTTCACCATCCCACTTCTCATGGAGTTCCCAAAGTGCTACTGGATATGGAACTATCGACTATGGATCCTGCAACAGGCGATCGAGAGACTCGATGTAGTTGGCGCCCGTCAAATCTGGAAGGAAGAGCTGGGACTCGTTGGCAAGATGCTGGCTAGAGACACCCGTAACTTCCATGCCTGGGGCTACCGCCGCCATGTCGTGGCGCAATTAGAGAGCCCGGTGCTGGGCGGGCGAAGCATGGTTGAGCCCGAGTTCGAGTACACGACCACTGCGATCCACCGTGATCTATCAAATTTCTCGGCATGGCATAACCGCAGCCAGTTAATTCCTCGACTTCTTGCCGAGCGCAAGTCGGACGACGACTCCCGCAAAGCGTTCCTTGACAAAGGTCTGTATCCCTCTCTTACTGGGCATATATCATCGCTAACGCGGGACTTTAGAGCTTGAACTTGTCGGAAATGCCCTGAACGTAGGCCCCGAAGACCAGTCTCTCTGGTTCTATCACCAGTACCTGATCCTGAATCTTGTCGAGCGAGCCGGTAGTTCCCCAATTGCCCCACATCTGACAGTCGACGAGCGCAAGTCGTACATCCTCCGCGAAATCGTCGACATCAAAGACCTGTTGGAAGATTACACCAATATTAAGTGGATTTATGAGGCGCTTGTGGAGTACACGGCCGCCCTTTGGCAGTTAACTGGTCTGGTTCGCGAACAACAAGAACAACGTGATGTGGGGACCTGGCTCGCAAGACTTAGAGAGCTGGATCCCATGCGGAACGGACGATGGAGCGACTTGGAGAAGCAACTTGATCTCACAGAGGTTGCTACCAAGTGAACTGGCTCTGGGTGCTTCATGACAAAACGAGGACGAAGAATCATGGGTTGCTCTAGCTTGTAGGTAAACTACCATGCATATGAGCGTTGCTTGTATATTATAGAAATAAATGATCTCGTGAGGTTGTGAATAATTCACTCATCCTGGGCACCAGAAAGAAATGCACTTGTCATGGAACTGACTTATGTTTCTTCTTATCTTCGTTGGACCAGACCACGCCCGATATCTCGAAATATGATTATAGTATTGAAGGCGAGGGAGTATAGAGGTAAAAAAAAGAAAAACCCACACGAACTCGGGTAAAGCAAGCCGATATTGCAAATGTTTATGTTGGGATATGCCTTTGTGTTTTTGCCCTGGTGTTCCTCACTGGTAGCTGGCCAGCCCGTGACCAAGGTCACACAGCTAAGACGAAGCAGCTGCGTCGGAAGCTGACAAGCAAAGTGCAGCCCAGTAACTTGTCGCATCGTTCTTCCCACCCAACCTCGGCGCAACCAAAAATGCGGTTGTTGCACACAAAAGAGGCTAAGCTATGCGAATTCCAGGCCAACTGGCCGCCCTATGCGATTTTATCGCATCGATGGGGCGATGAAGAGGTCACCCTCCAGGATGTTCAGGCTCTGCGGGGCAGCTGGGCCGCCTTGGATGACGACGAGGAAAATGCACTCATCACGTCCAAGATCACGTCCAAGAAGGGTTTTAATAAACTGGCCAAGTCGGCCGAACTAGCGCGCCGCAATGGGTTCGATTATATCTGGGCAGACACTTGTTGTATCGACAAAACAAACAGTGCCGAGTTAACAGAGGCTATTAATTCCATGTATCAGTGGTATGAAGCTGCCGACGTTTGCTACGCCTATCTTGTGGATGTGAAGCCTGCATTTGAAGAGGACATGCACACCCACTCATCGAGTTTTCGGGAAAGTCATTGGTTTCGGCGAGGCTGGACCCTCCAGGAGTTGATTGCCCCGAGCGATGTTGAGTTCTTCGCCTGTGACTGGAGCTATCTCGGGAACAAGCGGGAGACAAACCGATTTACCGAACTCCTCAAGGACATAACCCATATTCCAAATGCGGTTCTTCAGGGAGAGACACACCCGTCAGAAGCCAGTGTTGCCTCACGGATGAGCTGGGCCTCAACCCGGGAGACAACTCGAGTTGAGGACCTGGCCTACTGCCTCCTCGGTCTATTCGACGTCAACATGCCCCCGCTCTATGGCGAAGGCGAGAAGGCATTCACTCGACTGCAGGAGCAAATATTGGCTCAAAATGATGATGAGTCAATTTTTGCTTGGCACACTGAAGAGCCCTCGGACGGCACCTTCTACGGCTTGCTTGCTGAGAGACCATCGTATTTCCGCAACTCGCATGACTTGGAGCCGGCTTCCCGCCTTACTCTAGGAGAACGTGGGGTTATGACAAGCAAGGGGCTCAAGATCGACTTCAGCTTGCATCGGTGCACTGATACCCCCGGCGCTGATTGCTTCGTTATCCTGTACTGCAAGCCGCCGGGGGATCTTGAACAGGATTCCCCAGTCATTTACCTCAAGCGAATTTGGGTTGACGAGTTCGCAAGAGTTTTCCCACACAAGGTAGTGAGTAGAAGATTTCGGTCTGTCGAGAATGAAACCGAAACCGTCTTTGTGAAACAGAAGCCCTCGCGAAAATCCCAATTCATCCGTATCATTGCCGAGAAGATGAACGTTGCCACCGCTTACAGCCCCCGGTGGGTCATTCTTGACGTTTATCCGAGGTCAGGCTGGTCCGAATCAGCCATTGAGCTCATGCCCAGTGACTTTCGTATCGGCCAGGCGTTTGCATTGTTGCGGATTCAGGTCGATGAGCGTGGGACGATCGATGTTGCAGTCGGCTTGAAGCTGCACAATGGGCGGCAAATCAGGAGCTGGTGCACACAGTTCCGCTCCGACTCGGCGGCTTGGAATCCCGAGGACAACTTCTGGGTGATCAATCAACTTCTCAGACAAAAGGAGGATCTTGAAGGGTTGACGTCAAAGTCAATAGAGGACATCAACGGGAGAGAAATGCCAATATCCGTCACAGTCGTGGAACGACACGGGGTTCGAAACCTAGATCTTGTCCTCAGCATTGAGAGGCGGTCGTCTCCTGAAAACGGCTTCCAAGCAGAGAAAGGAATGGATGATGACCTACCTGCGCAAGAGGCCTCGACACTCCAGGTGGATGCAAGTGGCAACACCTCGATTGCCCCTTGCGTACAGCGGAACCCCCACCGCCCGTTATGGGCGCTCTCGTTTCCCATTCAAAGGATTGACTTAGACCCAGTGAAGGGCATGATGGAACTGGAAAACATCTACTTGCCTCAGGAGATGCCGGGCGATGCATATTTTTGGTCCAGCGGGGTGCCAAGATCCGATATGCTCTACATGTGCTTGAAGCGACAGAGCTTTCCATCCCCTCCACCTGGCTCTTTTCACGAATTGTGTTATAAGGGCGACTTGACTGAGGATTTGTTTTCTCCAGAATCCGACGTGGCTATTCGTATGAACCGGGACACCTGGATCGGGCTGACCCCTTTCGCTTGGGCCTTGGCTGGAAACAACATGGACGAAGCTATGTTTTTGTTGAATCATAACCCGTATCAATTAGCTAAACTGGCATACGGGGGGTTCTCAGCTGTTCATGTTGCGGCAGGGCTAGGGCAATCGGTGGTGATCTGCGACATGGTCAAGTTCATTATGAACGACGAGTCCCTCGTCACCAAATATATGGGCGACGATCCGACAGCTGTCTTCATTGCAGCCTCAGAGTCGACCCAAGACACACCGTTGCACACAGCCGCAGCATATGCAACCAATCTCACTTTCTGGCAATGGCTGGACACAATGGCTTGGTCTCTCCTCGTCTCTAGGTTGAGAGTCCCTCGAAACAAATGGGGAGCGACACCTCTTCACCTCGCTGCATTGACAGGGAACCTGGCTGCTGCGTGTGCCATCCTGACGTTTTGGCGCTCTAATACCGGGGAGATGGATGAGGAAGCTGATATGTGCTATGATAGGGCCCACAGCGTGGACGACATGGGACGTTCTTGCGCCTGGTACGCTGCGTATAGTGACTCTCCAGACATCATCGGCTGGCTTTGTTTGGAGAGTCCGCCTCTTGACCTGGCCGATGAAAACGGCTTCGCCCCAATTCATGTTGCCTGCTGTCTCGGCAACGTTTCGGGTCTGAGCAAGCTGCTGGAACGGGGAGCCAACATCAACGTCCCAACAAGTGATCTGCTGCTCCTCCCGTCACACATAGCGGCCATTTATGGGAAACTAGAGTGCCTGAAGGTCTTGGTCGAGCAGGAGGCCAGGTTGGACTGGGGTGACGATGCTGATACGCCTCCATTTACAGCCATTACTCTCGCTGTCGCAAACGGGCACTTGGAGTGTGCGCGGATGCTCTGGGACGCTCACCATGTGCCAGTCTCCGGAGTGGTCGCGTGTGTTGTGATTCGCAACCAAGGAACGTTCATCGAGCATTTGGATATCACCATTAACGGCGATGAATTCCAAATCGAAACCTTGATTCATGAGGAGTCCAGGGTCGCTCCGCCCCCGATCCCAGTTAACCAAGAGCCAGATGAGCCCGCAAGACATCACAGGACCGGGCGATCATGGCTTCCGTGGAATAGCTCAAAACGCATCTGAGTTTTATCGTATTTATTATGTCGTGAATTCACTGTCTGGTGTTGGAAATTGTGTACAAAGGTAGCCAAGGGAGGTTCTGCTCGTCCCAAGCCTCCAACAAAACACCGGAATACGACGATTTATGTTAGGCCTCGTATAGCAATTGTAATAGGACCTAGTTGTTGAACATGTGAGACTAAGATCAGTTATATATTAGAATATGGCCTGTTACGAGTTCATATGGTTGCTATGACGGATGATGGCGGATCGCGAACAGTCCCTGGTCAAATGCGGCCAGATGTACATATTAATGTAAGATGGATGCGTTCATCACGATGGCAGTTCTAGTACTTGTGACGTCCACAGTTCCCGTATTATTACATCATTAGAGCTCATTCATTACCTGATCGCAGACCAATCGAGCCTCCCAGATGGCTCATCGAAAACTACCTCCCTCGACCACGTGGCCGCCCTCTCCCCCTGCCACGGCCCCGTCCGCGTACTTGTCCTCGTCCTCGGCCAGACGCCCCCTTAGTGGCAACACGGCCTCGGGCAGGAATGTCATCACCACTGCTAGAGTCCGAGTCTGAACTGTTGACTTCACTTTCCGCCTCTGAGTCCGATTCAACGAGTCGAACGACTGTTGGTTGGCCAACATGTCTTCTCGTTCGCGGAGGGGATGGGCTTCGCGAGTTGTGCCCCTCGACCGATGATTCTAAGGTAGGTGTTCGTTCGTGTTGGCTCCGGTACGTGGTGCTAGAACTCGACCTACGACTGGGACGTTGTCGTACGGCACTGGCCGACGTACCACGGCCACCTCGGGTGGACTGTTCGCCAGCTGGTCGAGATGGGGATCCAGGCAGAGCAACCATGATGGTGTCAGAAGTCCGCTGGGGCTTCCGCTTACCCATCTTGAATTTCTTGCCCCTGAGTGCCATACGCTCCGCCATGGATAACAGTTGAGTGCTGCCCGAGCTTGTGCTCTTCGCAATAGCTGGCTCTGGTGTCGCCGCTTCTGACTGTTTCGCCCGGCGAGCGTTTCTAGAAGCTCGACTATCTTTGAGGGTTGGTACTGCGACTTCAGAATTGTCACTCTCATCATCCGCGGCCGCTGTGGCGGCAGATATCGTAGTTACTCCGGACTTTCGGGGCCGTCCTCGTCGCCGTGGTCCCTGCGTACTTTCTGTCCGCGCCCCAGCAACATCTGCGGCCAAGTCCTTCGAGAGTTGTGCCTCCAGTTCCTCGACTGCTTTTTCATGTTCTTCATCGCTATTGTGTACTTCGATTTCAGCCTGGCCACTTCCAACTGCATTTCCATTTTCGTCCTCGTCATTTTGAGCAACCTCATCTGCAGCAGTAACTTGCGCCAAATTCGACCTCCTTGGCCGACCTCTAGGCCGTTTTGCTGAGCCATTGGACGTGGGGGAACCTTGTGACGTTGAACTCTTCGTTGGAGAAGACGCCGCCGAAGATGCCTTCTTTGGAGGGCGACCACGTCTTTTGGGTATCTTGGGTTCAGCTGGTGACCTCTTTTGCGTGGACTCCTCTTCATTCCCAGCACCTCCAAACAGCGCGCGGACGGCGTCGGCAGCCAGATCAACTGCCGTCCTGCCATTATCCATGGATTCGAGTGGTGGTGAACCTACCCGGCGTAGGGAACCCTCTTCCTCGGATTCATCGGATTCAACATCTTCGAGTTCCACATACGACGCTCTGGGCTTGGCATGTCGCAGCTCTGGCTCGTTTGCGTCGAACCAAAGCACCGTCGCTTTCTTCTCCGTGGGCTTCTCGGGACTCTTCTCCACAACTTCCTCATCCTTTTCTTCCTCGATGACAGACTCGTCCTGATCATCCTGGATAGGATCATGCATCACAGCCTCGGGGGCTGTTGGATTACCGCCGAACAATGCTGGGTCCATACTGTCCAAGAAGTCTGGCTCAACCGTAAGACGAGGCCTTTTTTGGTGGCTTTTCCCGACGACGAAGTCGGGATCCTCGTTGGCTCGCTTGGCCTTCCTCTTTGCCGCTCGGATGGACTTTTTGACGAATTCGGGTACATCTGATTCTGGTAATCGCATCGCCTCTTCAGAAGGAGCCTGGAAAGGGTCGAACAGAATCTTGTCAGGCGTATCGTCTTGTTCATAGTAGCCCATGCCAATACGTTGCCGACTGATCAGAGATGGATCAGGATACATGGATGTGTCGAGATTTTCCATCTGTGACATGTCACCATTAGCCAAGCTGTCGCCCATAGAACCAGGAACTCCTTCGGAGTAAGGTTGAAATGGCCCCTCGACAGAAGCTTCCACTATGGGAGGATCGCCTAGCCCCAGGACATGACTCTGGTCTCCATATCCATCCATGGCAGGAGAATGGAGGGAGTCGGCAGATTCATCTTGGGCCTCAGGCTGATGCTGCATAGTCCGTTCTGCCTCTACCTGCTCGGTGATATCTTGGGCTTTGGCATTGTCGGCTTGCTCTCGTAGCGCCTTCATCCGCTTACTATCATTGCTACGGCTCTCTTCTCCGGCAGCCTTGAGCCAAGATAGGTTGTGAACGCGGAAATCGACCAGAGCTTCTACACTGCGATCATCGGCAATTGGCCGCGTATCGTGTCCGAGCAGTGTATTCTTGGGAGTGTAAGGGTCTGTGTGACCTGTGCGTCGGCAATATGCGCAGTTGCAAATGCCCAAGCACTTGGGACATTGCCACTGCTCGTCCTCGAGCACTTTTTGGGGCATCATATCGAACGCCCTGTAAAGAACACCATAGCAGTAGGATTCGGTGCAGCCAGGGTTTGTGCACGAGTGCACCCTGTAACTATAGTCCTTGTGACAGCAGACGTGACACCGTCGGAGTTCGCCTCTCTTCTTCTTCCGTTTTCGCTTCTTGGGCTTATCCTCGCCTTCTGGTTCTGATTCGCTTGGTGTGTTTTCACGTTCTTGTTTGGTGATGTCCTTCCATGGTCGTCTTCGCAGAGCCTCTTGGCATATTTGTGCCACTGCCTTCTTCCCTGCCCTGAGGCGCGCGACTTCGAGAGGTTGAGGGGACGAGTCAAAGTCCACGAAACCATCGTTCAGGATGATCATGGATCGCCATGCCTCGTAGTTGTCAACCAGCTCAGACCAAGACCACTGCTCGCACCACTGGAGACCTGACATGCATGCACAGGATCGTCCCATGGCATAACATTCCATACAAACGTCGTATGCGTCCTCATCTCCATCGATCAAGGTGCGGGCGCAGTGCTTGCAGGTCAGAAACCGATTGAAGATGTTTGACCGGCAGTAGGAGCAAGTGATGCAAGAGTCGAATGGAATCAGCTCGACGTCTTTTTCCTTGTGGCCGAACATTTCGTCCAAAAGAATTTCTGTGAAGAGACTGAACAGCTTCTTGAAGTCGCCTGCAAGCTGTTTTGCGCGTGGGGAATTTCGCATAATCTCCTGACCAATGCCCAGGAAACTCATTTGGGCCATTTCTGCGTTCTCCTCCATCTCCTGCAGCTGGCGATAGTACTTTTCAAGTGTGAAGTAAACAATCGCCTTGTTCTTGTACTGCTCATCACGACACACCAATCGTGCTTTGGGGAGTGCTTCGTGGAGCGCCATCTCGAGCGTCTCAGCTGTGGTGCGGTTCCAAGCGACCTTCACCGTCCTCGTTCCCCGATTCCACACTTGATGAGCAGCCAGAGGGGGCACCAAAATGAAGTCACCAGCTTTTTGCTCAACAACGTAAACGTCGAAAGGAGCCTTCTTCCAGGCGTTGACCTGAGCAAAGTGTTTCTCAATTTCAATATCGTGCCCAAGCATGGAAAGGAAGTATTCACGGACTACCTCACGGTCCTTGCTCTCGGTCATGAACCAAATAGAGCTGCCCGGTTTCTCTCCGTTTTGGTCGCCAGAGGCATCTACCATAATATTCTGGCCTAATGAGGCGCACATCTCACGATGGGCTGGAGTATATGTGCCTTCATGTCCAATGTAGCACATCAGATTCTGGGCTCGCATATCATTAGGTAGACTGGACATGAGGTCGCCAGCCGGTGCAGCCGTTGCCTCCTCCCTGAAGACGTCATCTTCTTGAGTCTTTGCGCCTCCGTGTTCGCTCGCGTTTTCGTTTAGGTAGAAGAGGTTCGGGTGGATGGCCTTTTGTAGGGCATCGTGCCATTCGGGCGGGCAGTCGATGTCCTTGAGATACAGTCGCTGACGACGCTCATCGCGAAAATTGATCGGCGTCCACTGGTCTGTGAGTTGCTTCATCGATCGCAAGTAGTGTCCAGTCGTCATGGGTATATCGTTCGCACCGGTGATGTCCCTCACACTCTCCTCTACGAGTAATCAAAATTAGCGGCGGCCTGGAAGCCGAAGTTGCCAACCGAAGTACCCACGTTTCTTGTCGTATGTCTTCTCCAGCCAACTTGCCTCGAAGAGCCATTTTGGCAGCACGGCATCCCACCCATCAATAACCAGAGGCTTACCTCCGGCAATGACGTGGATCAGCACGAGCTTCTCGAACTCCTGTTGCCCAAGACTGCGAATCTGCGCCCTCGATACCCGCTGAACCCACTTGAAGTTGGGCGTTCGATCGACCAGTCCCGCTAAATCGAGGTCCGGGGGTATTGGATCGAATTTGGCCTGCGGATGGAGTGAAGTCGGCATCTTGTCGAGTGTCCCGGGAGCGTCGCGTCTGATGCGACGTCGAGGGACGTAATGGTGGGGGTCTTAGGAGCTTGGTCGATCATTAGGCAGGCTGGTGGGTTTAAATCGATCAGGACAGTTGCAACACGGCCGTGAGAATCGCCAGTGCCGGTTCGGGTCGCGCAGTCGTCTTCTCGAATGCCCCAGCCATTCGCAGGTGGCAAAGGTGTTTGTGTTTGGGTGCAAGTTAGGGACAACAGCCTTGTTGCACTGATCAAGGGCGGCCATACGTCAACTGGGCGCGTTTCAATGTGCATTAAATGCGCAGCCAATCAAGAGCTAGACGAACGCCACTAAATATAGTGGCTGCCAGGAACAAATGTGCATAAGCTGGTTCACGTGACACGCTTAAGCTGGTTCGGGCGAATTAAGCTTGCCCATTCCTGTACCGGAGTCTCGGGATCTGGGGCTACAAGATTTTGGACTGACGGCAATTCTCACTCATATGGCTGGAGGTCTAGGTGTCGAGCACGCTGTTCGGCTGAATTCGCTTCAGATATATTCAATTGTAAGTAGAATTCCCAAATCTGTCTTCTCGGCACGAAATAAATCTCATCTTAGTCCAGAATCCCGGTCATCAATGAGACTCACAGTTCTTCCAAGGGCTTCGGCCTGGGCTCATTGCCGAACTGTATCTGGGCAGACTTCGAGATTCCTGGCACGAAGGACCACTCGCCCATCTCTCACCCAGCTGTCCAAAACGTTGAATCAGCCATGGCCCAGCCATGAACGGGTGATTGGGTTTCACGAGGCAAGCAAGAAGTCTTCGCCGCTGGTTAGTGAAACGCCAACACCAGAAAGCGCCATACCTACGCCATATCAGCCACCGCAGTCCGGCATCCTATCGATGATTCCAGCTTCATGGGTACCTTATGCTGAGCTGATTCGCCTTGACAAACCCGCCGGAACCTACTATCTATTCTTCCCATGTCTCTTCTCAACTCTCATGGCTGCTCCGATGGCCGCCCCAATGGCAAGCCCTGGATCCGTCATCGGCACCTCGCTATTGTTCTTCTCGGGCGCTCTCATAATGCGTGGAGCAGGATGCTCAATCAACGATCTGTGGGACAGAAAACTAGACCCTCAAGTCACCAGAACTCGCCTACGACCAATCGCCCGCGGCGCCATCACACCATTCAAAGGTCTCGTCTACACGGGAGGCCAGCTCCTTACCGGACTGGCCATCTTGCTTCAGTTTCCCTTCTCCTGTTTCTTTTATGCCGTCCCTAGCTTGCTCTTCGTTGCCAGCTACCCACTTGCAAAGAGGGTGACCTACTACCCTCAGTTTGTGCTCGGCCTGACCTTTTCATGGGGCGCCATTATGGGATTCCCCGCTCTCGGAGTCGATCTTTTGGCACACTCGTCAGCCTTGACTGCCGCTGGCTTCCTCTACGCCTCCAACGTTGCCTGGACGGTGCTCTACGACATGATCTACGCCCACATGGATATCAAGGACGACGTTAAGGCAGGAATAAAGAGCATTGCGTTGAAGCACGACGCCGAAACCAAGAAAGTTCTAACTGGACTGGCTATTACCCAGGTAAGCCTTCTGGCGGCGGCGGGTGCGGCTGCTGGTGCTGGACCAGCTTTCTTCATTGGAAGTTGTGGAGGAGCCTTGGTCACCCTCGGGGTTATGATCAAGAGGGTCAACCTCAAGAACGTCCAGGATTGCTGGTGGTGGTTTATCAACGGGTGCTGGATCACTGGCGGCGTCATCAGTCTCGGATTGGCCGCCGACTACGGCGTCAAGTACATCCAGGAACCAGAAGAAAGTGGCTAGTCGACAAAGAACAAGATAGTGTAAAATACTGTGTCATAGGTCATACATTTAGATTTGGGGTAATGGGTCCCCGACTTTTCGTCACGCGGCAAAAATATGTTGGTGAAGACTTTTGATCTATTTTCCTTTCAGACCTCGTCTCCCATGATCAGAACCCTAACCTGTAATGCCGATGCAAGCAAGCCGATATGACTCCTCGTGCCGAAATGTGACTTTGTTTCCTTCCCAAAGCTCCATCCTTAAGATCGGGGCTTCTCCTTCTTCTCCTTCCACAGAGCGAGGAGACCGACACCAGAGACCTTGACGACCTTGAATCGCACACCGGGAATATCACCCTTGGCCTTGCCCTTGCGACCGAAACCAGCCAGGAGGACCTCGTCGTTCTCGTCCACGAAGTTGAGGCAACCGTCATTGGGGACTGTGAGCAATCGTCAGTATTGAGTCGTGCGGTGCGTGGTCATTGGGGGGTTCTCGTACCGAAAGCAGTGACCTTCTTGCCGTTCTTGATCAACTGGACACGGACACACTTTCGGATGGCGGAGTTAGGCTGCTTGGCCTCGACACCGACCTTCTCGAGGACGATGCCCTTGGCGTGCGAGGAGCCACCGAAGGGAGAGGACTTAAAGGCAGTGCCCAGGGCACGCTTCTTGTAGGCGAGATCGGCCCATTTCTGGTCCTTTCGGTTCGTTCGCAGCTTTCGCGCGGCGTTCAGACCACGGGGTTTGCCTCCAGCCATTTTTGCTAGGTGTCGTTAGTTGATTGTCGAGGGTCGTAGACGGCTACAATGGGTTCGGCGGATAGGATGGGTTGAAGGGGCACATACCGACTTATCTGTATATCGCGACGACGGTTGGTGATGTGATTTAGCGGAGACGACGAAAAGATGGAGGGTCGGCCAACGAAAATTGTAGGTAGGGTTTGAAGGCCCTAGAGTGTGCCGGGGCAAATTGTGGATGGAGTCACATGACGCATCACGTGCGCGATCGAACCATCGCCCAAAGCCCCACCAGATGCTTAGCGTGTGTTTAGCGGGATCCACTGAGCACTGAGCTGGCGGTTCGTGACAGATCCAATGAGGTGATGGTAGAAAGCTCCTGAGTTCAACAGTATTCCGGTCATCTGTATCATCGTGAAGACGAACCAAGTAACCATGTCTCAAAATCCTCGACCACAAAGCAAGCAACGCGATCCGCCTCCCGTTCTGTTTCTTCATCCATCGCCAAATGTGTCAAATATCTCACTTCCTGGCGCCCCAGCATCAGGGGCTGCCTTTCCGGGTCAGTCAAGCTTGAACCGCACCAACCTCGAACGCACCCCCTCAAACCGGTCTGGTACGGTTGTTTCCCCTCATTTGCAACGACCCGGTCGTCTCCTTGCAGCGGAGAGCACGCGCAGTGCTGACAGGACGGATGCCCTGTGGGCGGAAATGCAAGCAACTCTGGAAGAGGTGGAATTGTCAGCGTCTGGCGGAACTCACGTATTCGGCGCGGAACACGATCGCAAGTTGGCAGATCTACGAGCCGCACAAATTGCATTGGCTCAAGCCTGGGCCAGGAGCGAAGCTGACGAGGCGATCGAGACTGGACACCGGGATCTTGGTACTTCAGCAGCCGGAGACGAAGTGCGCAACCTGAAAGGCGCTTTGGGAGACACATCAAAATCCGGTGTTGCGGATGGGACTGAAGCTGGAAAGAGCACAGCTGGCACCGGCAGTATCCCACGCCCTGGGAGCAGTGGCACAGGTGCTGAGGGACTGGGTGCCAAATTGGAGGAAGAGACAGAAGTGGATATCCTGCTCGCAAGGAAACGACGAGAAGCGAATGATCGGTATTTCCAACGAGTTAACCAGGGAGTCATTGATGTCGTCACCAGGCTGGAGGACGTTGCTGTCGCTATGCGTGCTGTCGAGCAAGAGAGCAAAGATGTATGGAGCGATCACGACAGCATTGCAGGGATCGTAAGAGGATGAAAACTCCATCTGTAAAAACTGGTTTCTATACTATTCAGCTCGGCGTTTGGGGCAAGTCTTCTTTGTATGTTATTTGACATACTCTCCAGAGTCAAGGTTGAGCATCATGAGTCTAATAAAACTTTATAAATGCACATGAATGTACCTCTTGGAGACAGTTAGATGAGCTACTTCGTTGTCCGCATTGGAAAATGACTTGCTCGACAGGAACATATATACTACATGTTTCATTCTTTCGAATTCAACGAGAACTTCATAGCATTAGATCTCGTCCTTACTTCCAAATCCGCCATATGACCGCAGCATAGTGACTGGGGCTCTGTGCCTCGGCAAGTTGAACGGCAACATGTGGCTCGTAGGCGAGTATACATGCGTAAATCTGGAACCAGTCGGGGCAAAAAGAGAGGGCCCATGGACGTTACATTGCGTCCATCGGGAGTCGAACCCGAGTCTATCGCTAACAATTCATTGTGAGATGGAAGGCGATAATGATAACCGTTACACCATGGACGCTTACTAATGATGGAGATGGGGTTGAATATCTCTGCTTAAGTTTAGCGGTGATGATTCAATGATGCCGTCGATAATCAGAACAGTCACAAAGATTTGGGGAATAGATGCCAATGACTAGATATTTTTCTTGTTACAATAGGTAGGATTGCTTGAAAGAAGTCCAATAGAAACCGAGGTGCTAGCCCGTAAGCTAGAGCGTAAGAGGGTGTGCCACAAAAGCATATATCATTCAAGGGTGAGACTGTATAGGATGCCACTTGGCACTGGCAGGTAGGGAATGTGCAAAGAAGAACGGGACATATGAATACAGATTCCAACCCCACCAGAGCAGACAGCATCACTCGATGCCATAGCAGAAGTCAAAGAACATAGCAGGCATAAGCAAAAAGAAATCACTCCAGGCAAAAAAGGAATCCAGGTGTTTGTAACATTGCGTCCATCGGGAGTCGAACCCGAGTCTATCGCTAACAGTCCACGGTTAGATGGAAGGCGATAATGATAACCGTTACACCATGGACGCTTATCTCCAATTGTGAATGTGCTGCTCCAAGCTGTACTTAAATAGCCAGAATGCATCAGAACAGCTGACTTGTCACCACCTGGCGTCAACAATATTCCCCGCATTCAGATTCAATGTTCTCTGTGTAATTAACAAGGGAGCGACCGAGGTAGTGGAGACGTCCCGCAGCACCAGATCCATCGCTTCTGTTCGCATTTACTAGGCTGGAATGCGAGGCGGCATGCTCTCGGCGACACCGCACTCCAAGGTAGCACGCAGTTAGATCAATGGTAGTCTGACTGAAAAAGGAACCTGATCCAGGCACCTGTGTAACGCATTAGTCCCTCTAATGGTTGGGTGGCGTGCCTAACCAGGTGCGGTTATTTCTCGGGTGCCTCCATTTCACGCGTGACAATGCGCCTGGTGGACAGACCGTGCCTTCGCTTCCGCTGTCCAGTGCCCGCTGCCCAGTGCCCGTTGCCCAGCCTTTACCTACCTGATCGCATGCGACCTTGACTCAGTCACTCTGAACCTACGTCCCCCATCGGAATCCATATATTACACTACTCATTCGCCCCGCGATTCAATAGCCCACCCGACACGCTTCACCAACATCGCCGTCACAATCATTGCAGCCATCGCAACAACCCCAACCACCCACCGCCCAGACCCCTTTCATCACCATGAAGCCTTTCACCATCCTCGCCGCGACGCTCGCCATCCTCCCCGGCGCTCTCGCCGTTGACCAGAAGAAGTCGGTCATCGTTTGGTTCGAGGACGATGCCACTCCCGACTCGGCCATCAACGACGCCAAGCAGTCCATCCTCGACGCTGGCGGCAAGATTACCCACATCTACACAATCATCAAGTAGGCCCATCGCGCCCAACGCATGCGACGTCGGCTGTGAGGTGTTCGCTAACAGACTTTCAGGGGATTCGCCGCCATCTCGTCAGAGAAGGCGTTGGAACAGGTTCAGACCTGGGGCAACAAATACGACATCCATATTGAGGATGACCAGGTGATGTCCACCGACTGATATCACGGAGACACGAATAAACGAGCCGGCAACGATTTCGAATTTGATGGAGAGCGGCCTGGGAATTGAAGACTGCTAATTTGGCGGCCACACCTGTTCGGCGTTTAGAGACTGGTTCCCCTACAGGGAGCGAAGGAAGGGAAACACTCGTTATCAGATCTTGAGTTTGTTTGAACTCAGAGAGAGCAGTGCCGCGCGGGCTGGATCGGCCGCGGCATCAATGTATTGTGCATATAACTCACCCTGTATTCGTAGAGTCAAAACTTGAGACCCTAAGCTGTCCTCTGCCAATGCTCTCGTGACGACATTCAAGGTTCATGGCTTGCCCAAGCCTCCAACGTGCTGCGGGCAGATGCATCGGTCTTTTTCGAAGAGGCGTATCGACTACGAGATCATTTGAAGGAATACGAGTATGATATCCCATCGAAACGACGGCATGAGGCTATCCTCTCGGCCGGGGCGCCATTTGAAGCAGCGGGCTTGAGGGGGTGGTGATGTCACCGGTTGTTTTGCTCGTGGTAGTCGCGAGGTTCCTCACTTCCAGCTTGCCCACCAAGTCCTAGTCAAAGGCCCCAGTTGGATACAAAGGGTTGGGCTATATCCCTCCAGTGCAATGTGCCTTGACCCAAGTGTTCCATCGAGTGTATTGAAGACTCGGAACGTTGTTTGCGGAACATGCATGGAAGCAAGGAACAAAAGGCATCCAGGCACTAGCGCAATCTAGAGATGGCTGCATTGCTTTTTGCGGGCGTCGATTGGTGCACCCGGCGTACGCACCAGCTTGGTGGTGGTCAGGCGTGTCTCATTTTGTAATATGCATAGATACTGCGGAAGCGACGGAATGTACCAACGTCGTCTGGGATAGGGATGTCGAAACACGTCGTGAGCGAGTAAGTGTCTGAATGTGCTGGCTATGTCATGCGCACCCCAGCCTACAGGACAGTGGAGGTCGGTCGGCGGGCACTGCGAGCCCACCAAGGGACCCTAAATTCGTCGTCAGTGGGGTCGCTCTCACTGTCAATGCATTAGACTCCACTGCAATGCCCCCCTGGCTCCCTACATGTGGCCCTGTGCCCTGTGCGCAGGGCGCCGGGCGGGTGGAATCGATAAGCCCAAGCTACCCCCTCAAGGGACCACGCCCTGAGGTCCAGAACAATGCTCTCAGCGCCTTTCAACTTGTGATTCGAACACTCGAACAACCAACCAACCCGCCTCAGTATGGAAACAAGGTCGGCTGCATCGACATCTCCCTGACGCTTCCCTATAAATCACCATCCGCCGGGCTCTTTCACCTCGCTATGCGGATGCCATCCTCTGCTTCTGCCCCTGTACTCGACACGCGACGCGACTCCCTACACCATCACCGCCCTTCCCAGACTGCGACGGCGACGACAGCGACGACTGCTCCGTACTTGACACATCTTTGGTGATAGCCCCAAGCTCAAAGCCCATCGCCATCATCATCAGCTACAATGCCGACCTACAGCCCCAGCGCGCAGGCCGCGCTGCTCAGAGCCGTCAGTATATTCCTCTCGCCTCGTCCCGCCCTGTCTCCCGATTTGTTGCTAACTCGTCCTTGTTTCCAGTCCAACCGAGTCTTTGAGCCCAAGACCACCGCCGACTCCCTCGCCGAACTTGCCGATGGAATCGTCCTCGGTCATATCCTCCACGAGCTCGATTCGGAGTTTAATCCTTCCGAGCTCGACCATAGCCCCAGCACATCCCGATACCTCACCAACAAAAGGAATATTCAAATGGTCTACAAGGGCCTATTTAGATTCATCCGCCGCCAGGTTCCCGAGCTTGGGTGCCAGGCCAAAAAATTCGACTATCATGGCATTGCCGAAAACCCCGAACCCCAGGGCATCAGCCAGGTAATTAAGCCTGGCCGTATCCGACCGCGAAACCCTTTGCTAACAGCTTTCGCAATACAGTTGCTTGCAGTCATGCTCTCTGCTGCGGCCATGGGCCCTGACAATCAGAGATTTGTTCCCCGAATCCAAGATGGTCTTGACAAACAGACGCAGGCAGAAATCATGCAGATCATCCGAACGATGCAGCTAGATATCAACAATTCCAAGGGCGACGATGATCTTGAAGAGGCCATCGACGCCGTTATGGAGGCCCGCGATATGGATCTTCTCGTCGAGGAGCAAAACGCAGCTTTGAGGCAACAACTGGACTTGACCAAGAAGAACCTCTCAGACTACATCACCCGGCTCGAATACCTGCAACAGAGCCACGAGGAGCTCAAGTACGAAAAAGAGAAGAACGACCGCGAGCTCGAGGTCCTGCGAAAGGCAACACAAGATGGCGCCAACAGCGCCGAGTCGATCAAGGTCCTTGAAGCTCAGGTCCACGAGCAGATGGAGATCATCGCAAGGAACGAAGAGACGATCCGCAAATACGAAAGAAACTTAGCGCATCTCGAAAGCGAGGTCCAGAGGCTAACCCAGAAAAGTATCGAAGCTGACGAGCTCCGTGACCAAGTCATGGAGTGGAAACACAAGGCTGAGGATCTGGAGAAGAAGGCCAACACCGCTGAGCGATACAAGCAGAAGCTCGAATCCCAACAGCATCTTGTCAGGGAGGTCCAGAATTTGCAGTACGAGAAGGCCGAGCTGCAAGACCAGCTCAGATCCCTCACAAGTGACAATGAACGAGGCGATCGCACCAGGAAAGCTGAGGATGAGCTAACCAAGATGATAACCCAATCAGAACAGCATCTATGGGACGAACGCAACCAAAAGACGCAGCTGATGAAGGACATGACAGCCCTGGAGGAGGAGGTGGTCCGCCTTCGAGCTCGCCAGAGTCACGATGAGAACTTTATCAAGGATCTCCAGGAGCAACTGCAGAGCAACACAGGACCTCAGGGTGGTGTTTCCGGCGACGCGGGCGCAGGTTTTAATCTAGAAGACGAGTTGAACAGCGCAGCCGATGATGGCCAGGTGAACCTCCCGTTGGAGCTATCCCGCCTCAAGGCCGAAAACGCTCTGTTGCGTAGCACCGTCGGTTCCACCGGAGACACCATGACGCTTCGAAAAGAACTCGACGAGGAAAAGCGCCAACGAGCGCACCTACAGCAAAGCTTCAACGATATCTTCGAAAAGCATGCAGTTGCACAGGACCAAATCGAGGCCTTGATCAAGAACATGACCGACGAAGGGTTAGTCAACGCCCTTGATGAGGCCAGGGGAACAAATATACTCACTGGCGAATACTACAGGACCCAAGCCTTCGTTAACCTTAGGACCGAGTATATGCAAGCCAACTTCGAGCTCGAGCAAGCCAGGAAGCAGGTGAAGGACCTTGAGGCTCAGGTGGCTGACCAGGGCCGCGATCTTCTCGATACCAAGACGCAGCTCTCTGTTCTAGGCAAGGACGGCGTTGAGGCACTGAATGAACTTAAGAACACTGATAGGTTGATCCGTGAGTCGCTCAAGGCTGAGCTGGATCGTGTCCGCGAAGAACTGGGCTACTCCGGTGCTGAGAAGGATGCCCGGGAAACTCAGCTTGTCGAGGCTCTTCTTGACAAGGATAAGTTCCGAAAGTTGGTTGAAGAGGGCAAAGAGCTACAAGACGCTACTCCCTCTGACGCGGATAATTCCGAAGCTGGCAAGAAGAACGGCGAGAAGGTTGAGAAACTCCGTGCCCGTCTCATCGAAATTCGCAAGGTCAGTCTCTTGTATGCTGTGATAAAAGGAGGTGATGACTTCGACCAAGCGGCCGAGAGTGGTGGCGAGGGGCGAGGCGACCAAGCCAGCAAGTCAGAATCCAGCGTCAAAGTTGATGAGACGGATGATGACGACTTGAAAATGTTCTCCCCCAACCCGAGTAAGAGGCAGCGTCGGAACATGACGCTTGAACACAGCAAGCCTCAGAGCCCGTATCAACCCAAGAAGCTCCAAGGCCCCAAGCGCGCACTGCTTAGGGGGACTCCACGCAATTTTGGGCCTCCGGGTCCAAACGGGTTGCGCGTTTCCTGATAATCCTGGGTGGTTGCTAACCTTTGGATACTTCAGCAACTCGAGACTTCCGAACAAGACAAGATCGATTTACAGCGCAAGCTCAAGGCTGCGCATGATGGAGAGGCGGCAGCAGCGCAAAAGGTACGTTTCTGTTTTTCGTATTCCCCTCGCCTGGTCTTTGTACCATCGCGACGACACAGAAATTGCGATGAGTGCGAACTAGTACAAACACACATTTCCCATCTTAACTCATCAATGGCAACTGACTGTGAAACAAAGGCGGCGAGCGATCAAATCATCCGAAACCTGGAGAGAGAGAACGGTCTCATCGCAACGGCATGGTATGATCTCACGAGCCGACTCCAGAGCAACCACGTCGTCCTCCAGAGGCGACAAGACGCTCCAAGGAGTTGGCTCAATAAGCAGAGGCAGATGGTCAATGGTCAGTTGCGCCACCGCAACTCGCTCTACCTCTACTGACCTCCCTCGCCAGCGACCCCGCGGCGATAGGAACTCGTGGGGTGAAACCCCCCGCCGATCAAGATGAACTTGACCTATGCTCTGCGCTCGGCGAGCATCGAAACGTCCCGGGGGGCTTCAGGCTCGAAGCCGGAGCCTCAACTCGTCAACGATCCCTCCGTATCCTGCAATATGCCTGCCTACGGCCGGTGACCTTTATAACTTGATGCTCTGTCATCTTCCATCTTCTATAATCTCTTTTGGAGCTAGGTCTTGGAGCCAACGGCGTCGCCTCCATCGACCCTGCTCTTTTCTTTCTTTACTCTGGTTTGCACGCATTGCGAGGGAGCTTGGGGAGTTTCGTTTCATGGGTATCGCTAGACTGGGCGACGGGAGATATGTCGCCATGGGAAGGAGGGAAACTGCATTCCTAGAAGATCGGATGGGTTTTGCGGGTGCATCAGTATATACCCCTGCGTTTCGTTATTTCTCTTCGCAGGCATCCTATAGTTGATCAAATACAATCAATAGTGTTCCGCGAATTGTCTACTCCAAAATTGTGGAGAAATGGAATTTTGCATGTGAAGAGTGCGGTGATGTTATACGGGTCACGTCAGGATGGAGCCATCAGAGTGGATGAAACATGAAAGCTCGGCGCTTTGGATGGCCACTTTCTTAACTAGGTAGTAGAACAGCGATACATACAAGCGTCGTCTTGGTAGCTTTTCTTACACAGGACCCCATGACCACAGGGAAACCCTCTACCGTAACGCCCCAAGGCCTGGAGGACTCTCCTTCATACCAGTCATACCATTCATATCCAAGACGCTTCAGGTCTTGTTGGCGACCTGGTCCCGTAGCCCCTGGCCCCTGGCCCCTGGCCCCCGACCCCTAGTTCTTGGTGAGAATGTTCAACATAGACTTCCACACCTGGCCAGCTCCTGGCTGGCATCGATACCGCTCCAGATGTTGTGCTTCTTGTAGTAATCCACAACGGGGGAGGTCTGCTTGTGGTAGGTAACGAGACGCTTCTTGAGGGCCTCGGCGTTGTCGTCACTTCGCTGGATGAGGGGCTCGCCAGTGATGTCGTCCGTCATGTGCTGCTTGGGGGGGTTGAAGGTAGTGTGGTATGAGCGGCCAGAGGCGGGGTGCACCAGGCGGCCAGTGATTCGGGCGACGAGGAGGGAGTCGTCGATCTCAAGCTGGACAGCATGCTGGAGCGTTTGCTTTCGCTCGCGGAGCATGGCGTCGAGGCCCTCGGCCTGGGGGACGGTTCGGGGGAAGCCATCCAGGATGAAACTATAGGGCGCGAATAATCAGTATGCGGCGTTTTGGATGGCAAGACTGGGTTTCCGGGGAGAAAGCCGTCAAGACAGAGAATAAACCTACCCGCCCTGGCACTCCTTGTTGTTGGTGAGCTCCTCCTTGATCATGCCGATGACGATGTCGTCGCTGACCAGGCCGCCCTGGTCCATGATCTTCTTGGCCTCGACACCGAGGGGGGTCTTCTTGGCGACCTGCGAGCGCAGCATGTCACCGGTGGCCTGCGCATTGGGGGAGACGTATTAGAAAGATGGGTTTGCAGCCGGGGGGTGCTTGCGACGCGGATTGACATACCAGATGGCAGCAGGAAAAGCGCTCCTTGATCTTAGGGGCCTGAGTTCCCTTGCCTGCGAAAAGCGAGGTCAGCAACAACGAACAGCCACGGGACGGCAGCAAACGGCAGCGGAAGACGAACCGGCGCCGGGAGGACCGATGAGGATCATGCGGATGTCCTCGGTGGTGGGGGCAGAGCCGGTGGCTCGCGTCTCGAGCTTCTTGATGCGCGCGTCAAGGTTGCCCAAGACACCCTTGAGCTGCTTCAGTTCATCCTCAACGAAACCCATGGTTGCGGCGGCGGCGAGGCGGGAGCGAGAATTGCGGGATGAGGCGGTGGCAATTGGAGGGGAGAATTTGGAGGAAGTGAGGATGGAGAGGCGGCGGCGCGGGTGGTGGTGAGAGGGAAGGCTGAGCGAGAAACGGGACGAGGAAAAGAGAGGGCAAAGTCGAGACGGGCCAGACAGGATTTCTTGGTGCGTAGCCGGAGGATGGGAGGTTTTTGGGGGGAGCTTCGGCGGCTCGTGATTGGCTCGGCGCACTCGTTCCCAGGGATCGCGATAGGGACACGGCGCTGCAAATACTACCGACACGCCGCGTCTGCGGCCTGAGCGTCTTGACTTTTGGGGCGCGCGGCTTTTTTTCCGGCATCTATCTGCGTATCCGTCACAGACAGCAATTCGGCACTCGTTGTCGTCTCTGTTGAGTCGCTGTGGGCAGTAATATCGGCGAATTTATGTATTACTCGGCTCCAATCTGACGACAATGACGACGACGGTGCTGCAGCCACTACGTACTACGTAGTAGTAGACAGTTGTGCCCCGTTCTGCAGAGGCCCCTGATCTGCTCGGTGTTCTTCGCGCTCCGTGCTGCCTTGATCCAGCAAACATACAAAACCCATTCATTTACACGACGAGACTGCTAAAAGAGCCTCTGATCCCAACTGTCACACACCCGAATGCCGGGGCTTTGATTACGAACCCAGGAGTCTCCCATTGGAATTGACCCGCGAAGACGCTCGTTCCACCGTCCCATGTCCTGGTTTCCTTTTTCCCAACTACCGACCGTTCCAGGGTAGGAAAGCAGATCCTCCCGAACCGCGACCGATCAAGCAATAGTTCGGGACACAGAGATCCAGCATTGGCAGCCGGCAATGGGCCTGGGCAGAGCCAATAGAGGCCGTGTATGCAATCGCATCCTCGAGCACGCCCGTACCAGCTTCCGGTCGCCAGGGCCGAGGCTGGTTGTAGGGAAGCACGGAGCGAGCGACGTCCCTTGATCCGAATGTCGCAACGCCGGCCGTTGTCGCGCGGCCAAAGCCAGCAATCCCGACACTCGTTCGGTCGGCATCGTGCAAAGGGGTGCGGGAGCGGACCGTGGACAGGCGTGCCCATAGCCGGCTGGAATACCAATCCGCTCCGTTTAGCCTCCATCTTTCCGCCTCTCAAGACTCGCTCGTCTACAGTCCGCACTGCGGTCTGCAGCCGGCCCTGGCACCTCTTCCCCTGGCGTCCGACGCCGAGGTCCAAGGTGTGGATACACGCCCAAAAACAGAACCCAAAAACAGAACATCCGCGCCTTAGCACATGCACTATCAAGGGCAGAAATGCCCCCGACTTGCCTCCGTCGGACCCGGTTTTCGAGTCGGAGTGTGCTTGTTGGGAATACCGTCAACTCGTCTTTTGGAACAAGATCGCCTTCCCACCCCGTCAGGAGTAATTGAGTGCATTCTTGAATCATCCCCAGCCGCATTATTGCATGTGCCTCTCACCAAACAATGATGTCAGATGAAGTACCGGGAGAGGGAAAGCCACACCGCTTGCGACCGAACCGGACCAGCTACCTTGGAGCCATGGCTGTTATCGGCTGCTGTGGCGTGTGGCTCAGCGCTCTAGAAAGTGTGGCTAGGTGTAGACCACACGTGACCGCACGTTCCACGAGGCTCCAGCGTTTGTGCCCGCCAGCCTGACCCAATCGGGAGCTAAGCTCCAGGACGAAGGCAGCCTCAAGTGTACGTACGTGCAACCACAACATCATCCACCACGACGTCAAACTCCCATCTCCGCCTCCTTCTTCGCCGCCCCCGCATGAAAGCAATCGCACTCCCTTCATAAGATACGCAGACGTTGTGACCCCCCAATTCAACGACTCTACGATGCCTACCACGACCGCAGAAACCCTCTCCCTCGTCACCCGAAACGTCACCGTTGCGCCTCTCGTCCTCCTCTCCGCCGTCGACCATTACAACCGTACTGTCTCCACCAAGACCAAGCGACGAGTAGTCGGTGTCCTTCTGGGCCAGAACGATGGAAAGAACGTGAGAGTATCCAACAGCTTTGCTGGTGCGTTGCCTGATGCTCTCGAGAATCCGCCACCTGGTCAGGCGCTTACAAACATATCACAGTTCCCTTCGAGGAAGATGACAAGGACCCTTCAGTGTGGTTCCTGGACCACAACTACGTAGAGTCCATGAGCGACATGTTCAAGAAAGTCAACGCCCGGGAGAAGTTGATAGGATGGTACCACACCGGCCCCAAGCTGCGTGCTTCCGACCTGGAGATCAACGAGCTCTTCAAGCGATATACCCCCAACCCTCTTCTCGTCATCATCGACGTTCAACCAAAGGAGTCTGGCGTCCCCACCGACGCTTACTTTGCCGTTGAGGAGATCAAGGATGTGAGTTACGGAGCGCCCATATCGACACGGCCAGGTTGGATAGCTAACACAGCCGCATAGGATGGTACGACTACCTCGCGAACATTCGTACACACCCCATCGATCATCGAGGCCGAGGAAGCAGAGGAGATTGGTGTCGAGCACCTGCTAAGAGATATTCGCGATGTGGCCGCGGGAACCCTGTCCACCCGAATCACCAACCAGCTCCAGTCGCTCCAGGGCCTACACCTGCGCTTGCGAGACATTGGTGCCTATCTCCAAAAAGTCCTCGACGGCCAGCTGCCTGTCAACCACGCCATCCTTGGAAACCTGCAGGATGTGTTTAACCTGCTCCCGAACCTGTCAACCCCCGAGGGAGACGGCAAGTCGGGCGCCGGCGAGCTATCCAATGCCATGAGCATCAAGACCAACGACCAGCTCATGACCATCTACCTGAGCAGTCTGATACGCGCTATCACGGCCTTCCACGATTTGATCGAGAACAAGATCCAGAACCGACAACAGCAAGAGGAGAAGGAGGGCAAGAAGGACGAGGCCAGCAAGGACGACAAGAAGGACTCCAACGGCGTGAATGGCGAGGCCAAGGAGGGCGACAAGGATAAGGATGGCAAGGATAGCAAGGACAGCAAGGAGAGCAAGGAGAGCAAGAAATAGGTTTAAAGGACCCAGCGGAGGAACGTAGACTTGGTCGCAGAGGTTCTCGGCGTCTGGAGGATGCAACCAGGGCGGCATGGTTGCCGGAAGGGGAGGGCAAAAGCCTTTGTACATTGAGCATATCATGTCGGATTACTAGATGAGGTCGCGGGGATAATACATGCCAGCCACCGCCTTGACGTCCATCTCATATCGTACAGTGCCTCGTCACATTTCCGCAGTGATGCCCGCCATTTCCTCCTTCGAGACACTCCAGTCCTCGACGTATTGACCCAGCATGCCCGGCCACCTCTGAACCAGTAGACACGCGAGGAGGTGCTTACAGCATGGTACATCGCCGGCGGACGTACTCAGTCCGTCTAAGCTCATCCCGCCAAACGACCACTGCCCTGGAAGCTGCGGCGCAGCGTCCTGCGCTGAAGCTGGGCCTGGATGGCTCGGGAAGGCGTCAAAGGTGAAGCTGGCGCAGGAGCAGTTCCACACACCGAGGTGGACGATGTAACGCTGCGACGAGAGGGCGACATCGCGATTCCGGCGCGTCAGCGTCG
The DNA here is from genome assembly GCA_014621425.1 of Cylindrodendrum hubeiense. Taxonomy (NCBI): domain Eukaryota; kingdom Fungi; phylum Ascomycota; class Sordariomycetes; order Hypocreales; family Nectriaceae; genus Cylindrodendrum; species Cylindrodendrum hubeiense. Next base: position 86,602 of record JAANBB010000109.1, read on the forward strand.
TCGCGAGAGAGCGCACGAGAAAGATGCCATCCCCTCCTCCAGCGGCGGGGTCATTGCCTCCGTCCACAGACTCCCGCTCGGGGTCTTCGGCCAAGCCGCCCGTTTCTGCACGACGCAGCCGCGTGACGAGTCCGCGATCTAGCAGGTCGACCGCCGGGAGGAGGAGACTCGGGAAGAGCACGTGCAGTGTGAGTAGCAGCGGGCGCTGGGTCTGCGCGATGGCTTGGAGGGGTGATGAAGTAGTCGATGACGGAGGGGCTGGTGGTGGCGATGCGGCGTTGGCGCTGGGTGCGGGCGGTGCGATGTCGGAGACGGAGTTGATGAGAGTGGTCAAGAACTGGCGATGGGAGGGAAGGCTCTCCATTGCCGGCAGGTTGGGCCGGGTGTCATTGCGTTCCTGGTTGAGAGAGTGAAGAGGGAGAAGCTTGGCTATGTCGATACCTGCAGTGGGCATTGGGTGTTGATGACTTCACGGTCCACTACAGCTCGCGACATTGCGAAGCACCCTCTTTAACCTCCACCGCTCCAAGAAAACAACCCAGTGTAGATAGAATGGTTTGGTATTTTAATTTTAATATCCCGCCCGCTCATCCTCTTTCTTGTGTGATTTTTGTTTATACAGCCCTGGGCATCCATCTATTTTACCACAGCATATTTTACACTCAGTCTCAAATCGTGACCTTTCACTTCATACATGTTTGGTATAAATCACCCAAACATTCGCTTAAACCCACTCCTTGGGATCCCTCAGCGCATCCACGAGACGCTGCTCGCGGCTCTTGGGCTCGGGCTCGTGCATGTACTTCCAGCTGGCCGTCAGGGGCAGGCTCATCAGGATACTCTCGACTCGAGATCCAGGAGTGTTGAGGCCAAAGGCAGTGCCACGGTCATGGACCAAGTTAAACTCGACGTACTTGCCGCGGCGGATCTGCTGCCAGTCCTTCTCTTGCTCAGTGTAGGGCATGTCCTTGCGCTTCTCAATGATGGGGATGTATGAGGGCAGGAAGGACTTGAGGCAGTCCTGGATGAAGGCGAAGGTATTCTCCTGGTCGCGCTCGCTCTCGTCAAGATCGTCGAAGAAGATGCCACCGATACCGCGGGCTTCGCCTCGGTGCTTGTTGTAGAAGTACTCGTCGCACCACTTCTTGAATCGAGGGTAGTACTCCTTATCGTGGGCGTCGCAAGCGTCCTTGATCGTCTTGTGGAAGTGGATGGCATCCTCGTCAAAGAGGTAGGATGGTGTCAGATCACTGCCGCCGCCGAACCACCATGCCTGGGATGTACCGTCGGGGTTGGCCGTCTCAAAGTATCGGTAGTTGAGGTGGACAGTGGGAGCCATGGGGTTGTAGGGATGGAGCACCATGCTCAGGCCGGCGGCGAAGAAGTCAAGAGACTCGACGTTGGGGTCGAGGGTCTTGTGGTTGGCGCGCATCTTCTCAATGGCAGGCTTGGGCAGGGAGCCGTAGACGACGCTGACACCGACACCGGCCTTCTCAAAGACCTTTCCTTCCTGGAGGACGCAGGTGATACCGCCGCCGCCATTGGGGCGCTCCCACTCATCCTTGCGGAACTTCATGCCATCGACTTGCTCGAGGCCTTCAACGATCAACTTCTGTTGCTCCTTGATGAACTTCTCCATGCGGAGGCGCATAGGCGCCTCGGTGCCGACACCGGACTCGCGCTTCTTCTGGGCATCTCGATCGGCGAGAGTGGCCGGGTCGAGGGCAATGGTGTCGTTTTCAGCCTATATGGAAGATTTCATGAGCAATTGACCTTTATTCGACGCAGAGCAGCTGAGGAGAGGTCTGGCGGGAGCGAACAGAGCTTGCAAGGGGTCATACCATCTTGTACGCCAGAGGAGCTGCGAAGGCTACGGCAGCCGCGGCAAGCCACACCGGGAGGGAATTGGATAACGGAGCGTTCTTGGAGGAACCAGAACTGGTCGAACTCGACAACCAGCGCCTGGAAGACTTCAATTGGGTCTGGGAAAGGCGGGTGAGGCGTGTAGAGGTTGACCCGAGATGCGCAAGGCGCTGGGCATACCGGTTGGCAGCCATTGAGACTAAATATCCGGGACGAGAGACGGCCGGACCGGGCAAAAGAGGCCGAGAGGCACAGGAACTGACTGATCGTCGCAAGGTGGTGCTATGCGACGTGCATGAGGCCACTTGCGCAACCAGTTGGGGAGCGGTCAGGGCCGAATTGACTCGGGTGGTGGTCAGAATCGAATGTTCAGCAATTGGCTTTCCTGGCGCGGGACTTGGGATTGGAGATCTGGACCCTGCTGCCACCTACTGTCCGTGCCTGGGATGTTGGGCTGGCGCTGCTCGGACAAATCGGCTGACGTCGGCGGTACCTGGTACCTGGTACGTACCGCGACGAACCTTCCGTCATGTCATGCCGCCCTCGGGTTTTCTTTCGTTTGGTCAGCCGAGTTTCCATGTGACTTGTCCCGTGACCCATCCCGTGACCCATCCCGTGACTGCGATGGGGAGCGTCCGGGACACGGGGTTACAGATGTTGCGGGACAGTGTGTGCGAGCAGGATAACACTGTGGGTGGACCCCTCCGTGTTGGCCTTGGTGGAGAGGGACCCTGTTCCTTGATGCGCGTTCAGGCTATCCTACCCAAGGGAGGTATCCGTCATTGCCCTCCCTAGGTAGGTGCATTACTCGCCCCTGCCTTGTAAGCAAGCAAGCACGCAAGAACGGAGGAAACAAACGAGGAGGCGTGCGAGCGGGATGGCTGATGGTGGATGCTTCTAGAGAGCACTTCCTGCACCCTCCCGAGCACACAAAGGTTTACAAAGCCAACTGGTGTCACCTCACATCCGACCAGGCCTGCTGACCGACTGGCTGCCAGCCTGCCTGCCAGCCTGTTTGCCAGCCGGCCTGCCTGACTCACTTGGTAGAGGAGCTAGATCCTCCTAAATGAGCCTCTAGTTGTCCGCCTGTCTAGCGACGATGCCGTACATAGCTCATGTAGGTACCAGCTGAACGATGGAACAGCACCTACATACCCGACCTCTAGTCGCAGAGGCGAGGCAGACCCGTCAGTTTGACGCAGTTCACGGTCACGGGCCCTTGGGATGATACAGTGCGACGCCTGACTTGCTGCGACTTCCCCGCCATAATCACCTGGCTGGCCTGCAGCTGGCCCCGAGCGCCTCCTGTGATTCACCGCAGTGGGAAGCACTAGTACACATGCGGTCTAGTACAACAGCCCCGCGCCTGCTTCACCCTGTCACTGCCTCGTCTGCCTGCTGCTCACAGTGCCTCCAGCGCCTCTGCCTCCGCTGCCTCCGCCCACTGCCCGCCGCCCGCCACTTGTAGGCAGGTGCCTCGCTCGCCGACCGCTCATCTGTGCCGTCGGGTGCCACCTTCTGACTGTTCCGGCCTTTATCCTACTCCTGACGCAAACCGATCGCAACCTAATCCGTTTCTCATCTTCCATCTCCATCTCCGCAATCCATCTCCCCAAAACATCCCCAAATCAACATCCGCAAACTCCCTCTCGAGTCCTCGCATCTCGTGTTCCGCCTTCGCTCTTATCAGTAATCACACCTCCACCGCCACTATGCGCAGCAAGTTCAAGGACGAGCACCCCTTCGAGAAGCGCAAGGCCGAGGCCGAGCGCATCCGACAGAAGTACGCGGACCGCATTCCCGTGAGTATTTACCTTTTCTCTCTACTCTCCCTCAGCTTCTTCCTCGTCACTCGTTGCGAGAGTGAGCAAGAAGACTGCAACTACCAAACACCGACGAGCGAGAGGTACCTTGGCGGGGTGACCGCCTCACTTCTCTTACCCACGCTGCCAGCCATCTTGTCCACCAAACTCAGCCACATGAGCTCCCTACTGACTAGATTGAATAGGTTATCTGCGAGAAGGTCGAGAAGAGCGACATCGCCACGATCGACAAGAAGAAGTACCTGGTCCCCGCCGACCTGACTGTCGGCCAGTTCGTCTACGTCATCCGCAAGCGAATTAAGCTCTCCCCCGAGAAGGCCATCTTCATCTTCGTTGATGAGGTCCTTCCCCCCACTGCCGCGCTCATGAGCAGCATCTACGAGGAGCACAAGGACGAGGACGGGTACGTTGCCCCCTCCGCCCACCGAGACACGAATTATATCGCTAACTTGTTTCACAGCTTCCTCTACATCACCTACTCCGGCGAGAACACCTTCGGTACCGCTTGAGTGGTGTGTATTTGATCAGTCATCCATTCCTTGTCGCGAATGATGCGGGCGTTACGGTCGTACTAAGGGGGATCTATTTGTTGGAGGGCACTGGTACTTTTTATGTTACGGTTATTTCGAACCGTGAGGTTTTGGAATGGAATAGAATCTTGCACTACTCTCTGCGATGGACAAGCTCCAGTATTGGCTTGGCTGGAACTGGACCTGGATGCGCCTTTGCGTGCGTGATAAAGGATTGTTGCCAGGCGGACAAGCTTTGTTGGATCTTTTTGCGAGAAGACCTGGTTCTGGTGATTTTAGTGATGGTTTCCCTAGAATGCACCTCTTTCAAACCTGACGTTTTGTCACATTTTCTCACACAAACGCAAGTTATTGGCTCCGACTCTGTAGTATTGGTGTTAATGGGTGGGGATTGCAGCTCCCATTTGCAGAGTGGAAGGGATGGTCTAAGTTGGCTCATCTATTGGTGTATGGGAGGAAGCACAACGCACCTGGTGCTCTGCTATTACAACCCCACGTTTATCCTCATCCTCATCCCCATCATCTTGAGCATGTATGGATACTACACAAGTGACTATCCAAGGGTTCGACTTTAATGCTCTCGTCCCAGGGCTGGTGATGATCCGCGAGCTAACCGCTATTGACCGAACGGATTGAGTACTATAGGGGGTTGCCGACAAGTGGCTGGAGTCTTACTAATGCAAGTTTGGCATTGTCTCTTGGCCAGAAGCTGTATGGGTGCTGTTTGGGAGGTGTGACTATGACGAGTCGACATTTGTTCCTTCGGACTGCGAGGATGGGGGTTTCTGTATGGTGTAGGCAAAGATGATTCCACAACAGCTGGCGTCCTGACTGCAGAAGGCTAGCGCCATTTGGTGAAAACACATGGCGAGGACTGAGAGGCAAGTTTGATGATCTGGCGGAATTGAATGCGTTTATGAGTATATGCGATATGATGGGACGATGAGTTGAGATCTCCGGCATAGATGGCTTCGAATAGATGGGCAAGTAAAACAGTCAATCACAACTGATGATATACTTGCCGCGAAACAGTTGCTGTCTTATTTCTTATGTGTGTTCATTTAGATGCAGTGTTTGCTTGATCTTTGAGTATGTATGACGAGAATGAAAGCACACAGCATATAACACTCTATCTAAGCCCCTCAGTTGTTGAAGACCATCACAGCGTACCGGAAGCTTCCGTTTGCATATCCTCGTCTCATGGCCCGAAAAGACTGTAGAAAGGCAATGCCGTCGCGGCCTTGGGCGAAGGCAAATGCCCATAGTGAGGGGTTCTGCACGAGCGACCATGTAATGTCCCTGGATTCTGTAAGCGCTTGAACTGACGGCATACAGGATGCCTGGGTTTACCATGTTTTCCGGACTTCCTGGCTGATGTCTTTGGGCTCAGCATACATCTGGAGACCGGCTTGTGTAGCTAAATCGACATAGCCCTGTTGTGTACAAAGAGGAGGCAGAAGCATGCCATCTATGTTTGGTTAGCACACATAGCCGCAAGTATTGTGACAAAAGTCCTTGCCTTCGATAGGCTTGATGTCGTTGACAAATGCCGTGTCATCTATGTCCTCAGCCTTGAACCAGTCCGCCAACACTAGTTTCCCCCCCGACTGCAAGACTCGCTTCGCATTCTCAAAGAACAAGGCCTTGTTGGGAAAGTGGCTCAAGGCTTCGCTAATCCAGACGGTGCCAAATGTGCCCTCTTGTCCATCAAAGAATCCGGCCATCTTCTCTGCGTCCAACTCGATAAAGCGGACCTTTCCTAAGCCAAGCTGGATGAAGCCTTCGGAATCTGGGGTACCCGGAGTGTCTGTAGATGTGGGATCGATAGTACCGTCGCCCTCGGCAGCGGCCTTGGTGAGCCGGTTGGCAATCTCGACCTGTTTGGAAGAGATGGTGATGCCAGTGACGGTGCATCCATACTTGGAGGCGAGATAGCGAGATGTGCCACCAACCCCGCACCCAACATCGAGGACGGCGCTGTTGGGTGGGCTCTTTGAGATATCAAGGAGCAGTTGAATGAGATTGGTCTGGGCCTCCTCCTTTGTTAGAGTTGCCTGGGACTCTTCGGTTGGCCAATAGCCGTGATGGATATGTTCGCCCCTGATGACCCGAAGAAGCAGTCCGTCAGCAGGGCACTGCGGAATACATGTCTGGCCACGAAATAGTTCGATGCGGAGATGGATAGTGTCCGATGCTTTGAGTAGGTGCTCACCATAGACTTAGATAGTAGTCACTGGCAAGATCATAGTGGAGCTTGATTCTATCTTTGAGGATCTGCATAGTTGAGTGGGCCATGCCAAGTGGAGTGTCATATTGCTTGGCCAGGTCGGTGGTGGCCTGGTCCGGCGAGGTCATTGAAGCTACAGCGGTCGTCATTGCTAGTGGTATTTGATACACGTTGTCACTCTGACAAAGATGCACAGCCTCACTCGGTTGCGATAAGGGGGAAGGGGAGGATGATCAGATATCTTGAGGTTTTGAATGTGAAGATGGACTAGAAGCGTGGCGACGATGGTTGTAGTTGTGGTAGTGGCTGACTTGGCGGGGAAGATTGAGACAGGTTACCCCGCGACGTTGCAGCTACGTAGGTGTGTGTGTTACCTACCGCCTTTTGGCATGTCTCAGGCCTATCTTGTTTAAAGGTAAAAAAAAAAAGCCTCAAGGCACAGCCTTCTTGTTCTAGATAGAGATGGTTACTTGTCGATCACGGCAAGGGACCGACGGTGGTGAGTGGTGGATTGCAGCACCGCTGATAAACTTGGCCACCCTTATGGAGGAGTGGTGGGAAACTAGGTACCTACCTAGGTAGGTACTTTACCCACTGAATTGCCACTGTAGCTAGCTCCAGCCCTAGGTGGTGGACTCGGCCTAGAGAGAGCTCTCACCCTTAGCTCTGCTTCACCCCGCAAGCTCTCAAATGGACATCTCCCTCAACAACGGGATTCGCGGCGTAAAAAGGCCACGCCAGACAACTCGCGGTCGGACTGACCCCGTTGCCCCGTTGCCCCAGCCGCCCCAGCTTCCCGCCCCAGGGCGTTTTCGCTATTTTAGGTGCGGCGCTGATGGTTGGCGAGGGCGCGTTCTGGGCGGGAGAGAGCCCCATCGGGTTTGGATACGCGCCCGCCACAGGAATCATGGGCGCTTAGCCAATCATCCGGACAACCAGCGCCTTGCAGAACCTCAAACACGAAAAATGCCCATTTCTGCCCCGATGGGCCGATGATTGGCAGCGCGGCGTCTGCAATAGGGTTGGCGGAGCGTCGGCGCGACTAGCCATAGCGCATCCCTCTCTCCCTCACTCACTCGCTGGCGCAGTCATTCACGCAGTCCGTCATTCGCCGTTGGTTCCTTGGTTCCTGGCGGGCAACTGAAAATGACGTCAGTGTCGAGAGCAAGAATAAGTGCCCTGCGCCGCATCGGTCACGCAACCAACTCCTAACGGTCAACCGAATAAGCCTATCTCGAAGCTTGGCTCGAAAAGATCAAGTTTCAGAGTGAAAACCTGCGACAGGTTCCAGAAAACCGGTTTCGCCGTCACCCACCTCCCAGTCTGCAAAGTGGCGACGTCTTTGGGATTCTTTGGACGAGATCGGCGGCTATGAGCTGTAAGTAGGTCTCCACGTGAACCCCGGTCTGTCCAGGACCCTTCTTTTCTAGTGCCGTTTTCGGCCCATGCCGACAGGGGTTTCAACCATCGCGAGTGTCTCTCGTCGGCTTGATTGGACCTCAGCCATCGTCACGGTCAACCGCATCCTGGTCGCCACGGCCACTACGGTCACCGCAAGGGCACCGCTGGCAGGCTTTTGCAGATGATCATGCCCTTTTGGATCCCCTCGTTTCCTCGCGTTTCTCAACCGGCCCTGTTGTCGCCAGTCAAGCTTCGGCCCAACTCACCATCTTGACTGACCATCCCGGCTTCATGTGCTCGCAGGCGGGCTTGTTTGGGGGCTTGCAGGTGGCTCGCCATGGCGTCAGAGTGCATTCTCGGCCCCGGTCCAAGATCGCTTGTTTTCCTATCGAATAAATGCTGCTCATCTGCGCTGCCGACCCGATGGCGAGATTTGGAAAGATGGGCATCATTCACCTGTCACTCCGTGGTGTTCCCCTTGCTCTCTGCGCGAGTCACTATATATCTACGCCAATCTGCACTCCATTTATTTGGTGGCTGCTATTGTCAGATCGTGACTTGCACATTGTGTGAGTATCCTATGTCAAGTTAAAACCGGAGCGACTATATCACATCCATGCTTGTGGCTGGGCCCAAGCGACAACCCAAACCTCACCCCAACCTCACCCCAGCCTCAGCTCACCGCGAAGCCTCAACTGATCTTACTTGCAACGTCACTTCGGACTCCTCAGCTCTCAAGTCTCCGGGCCAAAAAGAGACCTTGTCTCTTGGCTTTGTTTGGGGCCATCCGTGCCCGAGGCTCAACCAGCGTCGTGACTGGCCGCACGTCACCTTGTTTGGCCGGGCGCTTAGCCAACCGGACCCTCTCTAAGCGCTGCCGCGAACACGAACAAAGGACCTTGGACAGCGTTTCCGCATTGAAGTCATTTTGGCTAGAGAGCTTCTTTTATTGGACATTCTAATTGTGGAGTGACTGAGGTGAGTGCGTGCTGCCTTCATACAATCACCAGCGCCTCTTTTATTGTCCTTGTTCCCCGCCGACTCTTCCCTATTGTCTTCCATTCCTTGCATTCACCTGCACACAATCGCAAACCACCTAGACAACATGGAGTCATAGAAGACTAGATCAGGCATCTCCATTCACGGCCATTGTTTCCTTTGTATCATTTACTTCCAATCCTCATGTTTTGACTTCCCCGCCTAATATTATTTTCTTTGCGTCGCTCTTGGCCGCCGCCCTCTTCACCATTTACATTTCTTTCTCATCCGGATACTCTCAGTACGCCTTTAGACGTCATTTACCAACTCAAACAGACTCAAGATGTTATTCTCAAGAAAAAACGACGAATCGACGGCCTACCCGGCCGTCCCCGACTCCCTCCGGACAGACTCATTCGAGATGACCGAGATGCGCAAAACACAGGAGGCTCGCGCCGATACTGCGCCATCCTTCACCCCTTACCTCAGCCTTCGCTCAAGGCTCTCCCAAATATGGCTCAACCGCTGGACCATTCTTCTCCTTCTAGTCCTTGTCCGGGTCCTGCTGTTGATCGCTGACCTCAATGACAACGTCGGCGACGCCAAGACCAAGGCTCTTTCAGCCTGTACCAAGGTTGAAGACATAGGCAGTGCCATGGCCTCTATGCCACACTACTTGTCGTTGGGTGTCAACGAAATGGCGGCTTCTGGAATGGAAAAGGCCGTCGAAGCCATGGTGTTCATGCTGGACCTGATCATCACCGGTGTTGAAGCTATGATCGTTTTCTACATCAACTTCCTCACTGCTACATACACCTGTCTCATCGCAGCAATGATCCATGGCAGTCTTGATGTCGTCGCTGATGTCACCGAGGATGCTACCGCTGCTTTCAACGAAATCATCGAAAAAGTCGTCAAGGAGATCAAGGACATTGCTGGTGATCTGGAAGACGGGATTAACAAGGTCGCCAACGACATCGAAGATTCTGTTTTCGGTGACCTGATCCCTGATATCCCCACTGTCAACTTCACTGCACCCATCGAGGACCTCCAGGACTTCAAGCTGAACGCAAAGGACTTTGTCAAGGATGTCCGGCAGCTCGACGAAGATCTCCCAACATTCGAAGAAGTCCAGAACTTGACGAAGGAGGCCATCTCTATTCCATTCGACTTGGTTCGCAATCTCCTCAACGATAGCTACGGTGATTATAAGTTTGACCGTGATGTCTTCCCCCTGGCCCAGAAGCAGGAGTTGTCGTTCTGCTCCGATAACGACACCATCAACGACTTTTTCGCCAACCTGTTTGAGCTCATCGCCAAGGCTAAGACTATTTTCCTCGTTGTCCTCATTATCTTGGCAGTTTTGGCAATTGTTCCCATGGCATGGCTTGAGATCAGGCGTTGGAGACGCGAACAGCATCACGCTAGGCTCATTGCTAAGAACACATATGACCCTCTGGATGTGGTGTATATCGCGTCGCGACCGATGTCTGCTACCTTTGGCATTAAGGTCGCCTCGCGATTCAAGGGCAAGCGACAGATTCTCGTTCGCTGGTGCATTGCCTACGCTACCTCTCCCGTGGCCCTGTTTGTCCTGTCTCTTGCACTGGCTGGTTTCTTCTCCTGCTTCTGCCAGTGGCTTCTGATCAGGGCTGTTAACGACGAGGTCCCAGCTCTTGCCGCCGAGGTCGGAGACTTTGCCGATGACGTTGTCAAGACTCTGGAGAACGTCTCAAACGAATGGGCTACGGATGCCAACTCTGTGATCACGGGGTTGAACGACGACATTAACAACGACGTTCTTGGCTACGTTACCAACGCAACAGATGCTGTCAACGACACCCTGACGACGTTCCTCGACACCATGGACGATGGCCTCAACACGGTCTTCAATGGAACTATTCTCCTGGACCCGATCAAGACAGTGCTGCACTGTGTTATTGGTATCAAGATCGAGAGTGTACAGAAGGGCCTGACGTGGGTACACGACAATGCAAATGTGAACCTCCCACTCTTCGATAACGACACATTCAGCCTGGGAGCCAAGGACTCGATTGACGGCGACTCGGATCTTAACACGTTCCTAGCGTCCCCGTCGTCTGTCACTACTGATGAAGTCACGGGGGCGGTCAAGTCTGTCACCGAATGGCTGCATAACAACCTGATTAAAGATGCACTGATCTCCACTGGCCTGATCCTAGTCTACTTTATCGTCATCCTATTAGGGGTAGCCCGAACACTCGCCGGCATGGCAACTCCCGACCGCGGCAGAGCCGAGGGCGGCATGCGCTACACCGGAGACGAGCGGCCCGCTATGAGTCCTCGCGTGGGACATGACGAGCATGATGTGGGCCAAGGCACTACATTCCCTCGCTTTGGATCATCGTCCGGCGAGGACGAGCGTTACAGCAGCGCCCCTAGCGGAGGCGGCGAGAAGGTCATGTCGGGCGCGCAAGGCGGCCGAGCGACGGAGGTGGATGGACACCAGCGGAGCAGCTCATATGGGCATTTCGAGTCCGGGGGCAAGTATTAGCCTGGGGTGGAACATAACCGCATTGGTCGGCTTTACGTGGCAAGGGGAATGTGTTAATTGCAGTTTTACTCCGGCCTGGCTGGACCGTGCCGAGAGATTCTCTCCCTGCTGACTGCATGAAGCAATGGAAGCTATGATTTTGGTTCGCATGGACTGGCGTTGAGATCATCTTGGAAAGGAGGCAACTCGAACCATATTTGGTTATTTTCATTTGTTACCATTTATGTTTGGTATTTGAGTCATTCAACAGGAAGGAGGTCAAACAAGAAAGATACCATGGTCGTTTGACGTATTTGGGTGGCCAACGGATAGACGTCCTGGGTCTAGGTCGTGGTTTGTACAGATTCTCTTTATAGCCTCGATGGCAACTTATCGATGGACCTAAATTGAGATAACAATTGCAATAACAAAAAAATCGATGTCACAAACTTGAATGACCCGTTGTGACTGCTCCGCTTACAATACTCGGCAGCTGCATCATGTACCAAGCAGGTGACTGTTGCATGCTGACGATGCGGTGGACCAAAATGGACACGGTGAGAAGTGCCTGAGTCAGGATGACGACGACAGTATAGGATAACAGAGAGTGTCATGACTTATTGTTGCAGGCGGAGCGTGGTAGTGGGTGTTGAGGTAGGTGTTGGGGTGGGTGCGGTGGTGTGGCAGGAATCCCGGGGAGGCAAAGCACATTACTGTTTTGGGCAAGTCCGGGTGCGGAGGTGGGGCTGCGTGCTGCAAGGCGGGAGCGCATGCAGGAGCAGGTGTGGCGGAGAGCATTCTTCCGGAATCGGTGGCGCGCATCCGCCTCGCTTTCACAAAAAATCGTCGGATAAGGCACAGCAACTCTAGTCATAAAACCGTTGACTCCTCCCACCTCGTCTTTCCTCTCTCCTCGACAAGCTATCCCTCACCACACTCCTCCCCTTTGACGACGACCACCACGACAAAATGGAGGCCATCAAGCAGACTTTCCAACGCTGCAAGGCGCAGAACAAGGTCGATTTTCCTCCCCCGCCTCACTTGCCCCTCGTCGCCGCCCACACCGCGGGGTAGTGAGTGGGCGGGCGGGTTCCTGCTCACCACGAGAAAGAAGGCTGACAATGACTTTCCCTGTAGTCGGCGCTTGTAACATACGTCACTGCCGGCTATCCCAGACCCGAGGATACTCCCGATATTCTTCTCTCCCTGGAGAAGGGTGGTGCTGGTGAGTCCTCATCGAGACTCCGGTGGCAACCTCGGTGCTAACTTTTCTAGATATCCTCGAGCTCGGCGCCCCCTTCACCGACCCAATTGCCGACGGCCCGACCATCCAGACTGCGAACACGGTATGTGACGACCCTCAGACACCCTTTCAATTATGCCCCCAGCGCAGAATTGACATTGTATAGATTGCCCTCGCCAATGGCGTCACCATCGAGTCCACCCTGGCCATGGTCAAGGAGGCCCGATCCCGTGGCCTCAAGGCCCCCGTCATGCTTATGGGCTACTACAACCCTCTGTTGAGCTACGGTGAGGAGCGCCTGCTCAAGGACTGCAAGGAGTCCGGTGTCAATGGCTTCATCGTCGTCGATCTTCCCCCTGAGGAGGCTATCTCCTTCCGTAGTCTCTGCACTAAGGGCGGCCTCTCCTACGTTCCCCTCATTGCCCCCGCCACCTCGGATACGCGAATGAGGATTCTCTGCCAACTGGCTGATTCCTTCATCTACGTCGTCTCCCGAATGGGTGTCACCGGCGCCACCGGCACCATGAACGCCAACCTCCCCGAGCTGTTGGAGCGAGTTAAGAAGTACAGCGGCAACAAGCCCGCTGCTGTTGGCTTCGGTGTCAGCACCCGCGAGCACTTCCTAAGCGTCGCCAACATGGCCGATGGTGTCGTTGTCGGCAGCCAGATCATCACCACCATCAAGAACTCTGCCCCTGGCGAGGCCTTCAACGACGTCGAGAAGTACGCCGCCTACCTCTCTGGACAAGGCGAGGGCGAGCGCACTCGCGAGGTCAGCATCATCGAAGCTGCTGTGGGAGCCCAGGAGCCCGAGAGAGATAGCCCTACTGTCAACCATGTCATCACCGCCGAGGAGGACAGCGCTCTGGTGGCCCAGCTGGCTGCCCTGCACGACAAGATCCCCGAGCGATTCGGCGAGTTCGGTGGCCAGTACGTCCCCGAGAGCTTGATGGACTGCCTTTCGCAGCTTGAGGATGGCTTCAACAAGATTAAGGATGATCCCTCATTCTGGGAAGAGTACCGAAGCTACTACGAGTACATGGGACGACCCGGCCACCTGCACTTGGCTGAGCGACTAACAGAGTACGCTGGCGGCGCCAACATCTGGCTCAAGCGCGAGGATCTGAACCACACTGGTAGCCACAAGATCAACAACGCCCTGGGCCAGCTGCTCCTGGCTCGTCGCCTTGGAAAGACCCGCATCATCGCCGAGACTGGAGCTGGTCAGCACGGTGTCGCTACCGCCACCGTCTGCGCCAAGTTTGGCATGGAGTGTACCGTCTACATGGGCGCTGTAAGTTTCCCACCTACTGAGCTACGTTTGTGACCAGTGACTGACAAGTTTAACAGGAAGATGTCCGACGACAAGCCCTCAACGTCTTCCGTATGCGACTGCTCGGCGCCAAGGTCGTCGCCGTCGAGGCTGGCAGCAGGACTCTCCGAGACGCCGTCAACGAGGCCCTCCGTGCCTGGGTTGTTGATCTTGACACCACCCACTACATCATCGGTTCCGCTATCGGTCCCCATCCCTTCCCCACCATTGTGCGAACCTTCCAATCCGTCATTGGTGACGAGACCAAGCAGCAGATGATGGAGAAGCGAGGCAAGTTGCCTGACGCTGTCGTGGCCTGTGTCGGTGGAGGTAGCAATGCCGTCGGCATGTTCTACCCCTTTACCAACGACCCTTCGGTCAAGCTTTTGGGTGTTGAGGCAGGTGGTGACGGTGTTGACACGCTTCGACACAGCGCCACCCTTACTGGTGGTTCCAAGGGTGTCCTGCACGGTGTGAGGACATACGTGCTCCAGGACAAGCACGGCCAGATTTCCGATACTCACTCCGTGTCGGCCGGTCTCGACTACCCTGGTGTCGGCCCCGAGCTGAGCTCGTGGAAGGACAATGAGCGAGCCAAGTTCGTGGCCGCCACTGATGCTCAGGCGTTCCTGGGCTTCAAGCTGATGAGCCAGATGGAGGGTATCATCCCCGCTCTGGAGTCGGCGCACGGTATCTACGGTGCCATTGAGCTGGCCAAGACGATGAAGAAGGGTGAGGACGTTGTCATCTGCCTGAGCGGGCGAGGAGACAAGGATGTACAGAGCGTGGCCGACGAGCTGCCTAAGCTGGGACCCCAAATTGGATGGGATCTCCGATTTTAAGTGGACGGACAGGAATCATGAACGAAGTGAGACGACGACATGTAGGCACCTTGGAAATTGGGATAGCAGCATGGTCATGACAGTTTTTGTGTGTTGAATTTTGTGGTGATACAAGGCTGGTTGGCGTTTATATGAGAAAAAGGGGCTTTTGGTACATATAATACACAGAGATATTACACAGTGACAGTGTCCTTGGTCTTCTTGCTGGCCTGAGCCTCGGCCAAGTCGAGCTCCCTGAACATGCGTGCCTCCTCCTCATCTGATAGCTCCTCAATGCCTTCCAAATCGGCCGGGTCTAAATCGCCTAGAGTAAAGGCACCTAGTTGGGCGGCGGTGGCAGCCTTGATCTCCTCGAGCGTTGAGCGACTTCGCATGCTCAGGGCACCGGGCGTAGCAAAGTCGAGGGCGTACTGGATGACATCGTCGCGGTTCTCGATAGGCTTGGGCTCCATGCCGAGGGCCACACGCTCCTCGTTGAAGCGCTCCTGGATGGCGCGGCTCTGCATGAGCAGCCAGCGCATGTTCCAGCCGCCGGGGCCGAGCTCCTTTAGGCGGGCGGGCTTGCTCTTGAGGAGGTACTCCTGGAGGCCGCCCTCGCGGCGGATGGTCTTGAGGACGCGGAGGGTGAGGCGGGTCTTGATGTTGGCGTCGAGGGCGGGCAGGTAGAAGCTCTTGACGTGGACGTTGGGCCGCCAGAAGCGACGGCTCTTGTTGCCCCATTTCTCGGCGACGTTGTTGCCGAAGCGGATGCGGGCGGAGCCGTACAGGCCGCGGTTGGACTGCTTGTAGATACGGCGCTCGCCGTAGGGGTAGGGCGGGATCAGGCGGTCGGGCAGGCGGTGCGCCTTGACGGTCTTGGTCTGCTGGGGGAGGGTGGTGCTGAAGGGGCGAGCGGCGATGGCAGCGGCGGCGGGCTGGGCGAGCAGCGAGGAGAATGCCGAGGCGGCTGCGAAGGGCCGCCGGGCAGCGGCGAAGGACGCCATGGCGATGCTGCCGGTGTGGTGTTTCCGGGCGGTGCTTCCGGGTGGTGCTGGTTTTCCGTGCCGTCGGACGAGCGACAGGGCGGCGGGAATTCGGATGGCTTCTTCCGGGCTATGGGCGAGGCATTGGCCTCAATTGGCGTCGGGGGATGGCGGCGGGAGGCGTAGTTGGGCGCGGTCCAGCTCCCGTCCAGAATGCGCTGATGATCCGTCGCTGTCTCTCGCTCCGGTGACGAGAGGTTTTGGAGAATTTTGGCATCGACAGGCGTGAGGGTCGGAGGGGCGTGATGTTCCGGTCCGGTGCTGGCCGTGCATGCGCTGCATTGCCCACGACCAGCAGCTCCGTGGTGGCTCTGCGGCAGTGGCTCTGCCAATCAGGTGATTGCGTGTGCTGTTCGCGGAACCCCCACCACTAGCCAGCGTCATGCTTGCTGTAGCTCTCTGCACCTCTCTACACCTGCAATTATTCTCAAGCCAACAACATCCTTATTGCGGCTGAGCACAACCGCCATGTCCCTGTTTCCGCCCGTGGACGCCGCCGTCCTGCAGAACAACCCGGAATTTGCAATCCTCTACGGAAAACTCACCCACGTCGTCCTCAATCCCGATGGCTCGACCAAGGAGGACCCCGCGGCCAAGGAGCGCGCGGCGGTTCGGGAGGTGGGTTGAACGAGCTGCGGCCAACAACAACCACGACGAACAGCCCGACTAACATGCAAACTGCTCGGCCTCTAGGAGTTGGATCGTCGCCGGTTAGCAGCCGCCAAAAACATATCCTCACCCGTGCCATTGCCGCCACCACCCCCGACCCAGTCTCGGCACCAAGGACGTCCCGGCTGCGGCCGCAACACCAACAACAGGCATCACAACCACCTGCGCAGCAGCAACAATCGAGCCTCCCCGAGCCCCTGGTCGACCTCCTACTAATTCTGCCGCCTCTACTCGACCCCGACTCCCCGCCGTTGCCGCAAGACTCCCTCGAGCTTCTCTTCGCCCACCCACCGCTGTCCGACATTGAAGCCCTCCTCCCAGCGCTGGCCCCTATCCTCGCCACTTCTTTGCGCTCTTCCGCCCTCAGTCTCGCCCGTATAGC